>JASDQU010738611.1:199560-224834 GCA_032191745.1 Picea mariana | reverse complement strand
GGGATGCTGTAGGTCTGGTAGTGAAATTACTGGAGCTGAGCACAAACGCTGCTTCAAATCATCGAACTCTTGTTGTTGGGACCGGCCCCACACAAATTTTTCCTTTCCACCACTCATGGTTATTTGGTTGAGGGCCCATGCAATATGGGAGAATCCCAACACGAACCTGCGGTAGAAATTGGCAAGGCCCATGAAGCTCCAAAGCTCAGTAAGTGTGGTTGGGGCTAGCCAATCACGAATGACTTGGATCTTGGCTAGATCCACATGTTTTCCATGATGATCAATAATGTAGCCCAAGTAATGGACCCTGTCCATGCCAAAGGAGCATTTTTCCAAGTTGGCGTATAGCTTGTGCTGCCGCAGGGTGTGAAGAACCTGCTGAATATGCTGCAAGTGTTATGCCCAAGACTTGCTGTAAATGAGAATGTCATCCAGATACACCACTAGAAAAGTATTGGTGAATGGTCGCAAGATATCGTCCATCATCCTCATGAAAGTGGCTGGAGCATTTGTCAAACCAAAGGGCATGACCAACCATTCAAAAAGTCCTTCCTTTGACTTGAAGGCGGTCTTCCATACATCTGTATGTTCTATCCGGACCTAGTGGTAGCAAGACTTCAGATCAATCTTACTGAAGTATTTGGCCCCCGTGATTTGATCAAGGAGGTCATCGATTCAGGGAATTGGGTACCAGTTTCTAACTGTGATTTTATTTAGGGCCCAGTAATCAATGCAGAGTCGCTAGGTTCTGTTAGGACCCAAAAATGTCCCTTTTTCACTATATCTCTTTCCCTTTCAACCTTAACATTTCTATGCTAAATGCCTACTTTAGTGCTTGCTAAGACCCTTTTTCCCAAGGTATGAATCATTGATCTTTCTTTGATATTCTTATTTACTTAACACGTTTGATTGGTAGTATTTCTCATATTTTACCCATAAATGTGTACCTAATGATCAAAATGTGTAAGACAACCAAGACTTGAAGAAAGATCGTTTCTATTACACCAATTGTTATAGCTATGCGCTAGTCCTGCATGCTGTTACACGACTACAGGAACTGCACACCTTTCCTGGAAGCTGTCAAACTTGCTGCAATAGATGGCCATAAATCCTGGAAGCTGTTACACCAACTGCAATAGATGCACACCAATCCTAAAAGCTATTACACTCATTGCAACAGATGGCCACTGATCCTGAAAGCCGAATCCTAAATATTGATCCTCTGTTGTTATATGTCTTGGCACATGCTGATTCTTTTTCCTGATTTTGTGAATATGACAGATCTCTTGTATCTTACGAGCAACTTGGGAATTTGGGATTCTTAAGGCTATTCTGAGTCCGTTTTGAACTGAATGACTCTGTCTTTAAATAGTATATCTTTTGTAATCATTGACACTGAAATATAGATGTGGAACAAAGAGTGAAGAAAGAGCATATTGTATCTAAACCCTTTTTGCGAATCAATAAAGAAGTGCATTGAGTTTCTTTAACCTACTGTAGCCTATTTTCGAGTGGATTCAGTGAGAAGGAAAGCACCCACCTTCCTCACAGACTCCCCTCTATTTTGATGTTTTGATGTTTTATATTAACTGCTTTGATTTGAATTATTTATTTGTTTAGCATTATTAGAGTACAATTGCTGTTACAGTTCAGTCCCTTCTTGTCAAATGCGCATCGGTGTGTCTCATGAGAATTAGAATTCAAGTGTTGTATACTGCTGGAGAATTGTATTTCTGCACTAGGTAGAACTCTGCTTTCAAGTAAAAGTAATTAGAAGTGTGAATTCCCTTCTGCAAGAATAAAATAGATAATCCAGGATTCCTATACACTCATCAATTTAGATTTCAATTATGCAAGTGTGATTCCAATTCTGCAACGGTAGATTAGAACTCCAGCTGTGTCAACAACTTGTGTTAATGTTCACTTTTCAAAATTCTATTTTTTTCAATATTGCAACTTGATTAGTGTTTGCTTTCATCAATCTAGCATAGACTGTGCACAATTATCTTGCAATAAAAAAACTTCCCTGGGTTTGACAATTTATATTGAACACCTTAATTATATATTTATTTAGACAATAAAGTGCCCAACATTTTGGCGCCGTTGTCGGGGAAGATAATTAGAGATTCTTGTAAGCACATTAGTTTTCTTTTCTTAGGAATGATTAGTCTGCATGAATCGAAGAACAAGAGGATGTATCCCCGAAAATAATAACCCTACAGGTACCAGAGGACGTGGAGGAAGGAACCCTGCACTGGGAAGGCCAACCTTTATTGATGAGATTATAGCTAGAGCAGATTCTTCTTCAGGATCTATCTTTCACCCTTCAAATCCTCCAAGAAGAAATATTCCTCAGTTATCAGAATTACCCCATTTTGAGACATCGTTTTTATTAGGGGCTGAAGCTGAAGATCTGTCACCAACAAATCAACAAGCAACACTGGAGAATATTGAATATGAAGGAAGTATAGTTCGGAACAGGGAAAATCCGGAAGAAGTGGTTTATCAGATCAACAGACAGATAATCGCTAAAGAAGAGTGGGACACTGTCCATATTGAGTGGAGAGAAAGAGAACATATGGAAAATCAAGGGGACAATGAAGAAGAGTTCCACCGTGAGAATCCACCAAACAACGAAGATCAGGCAAATTATGAAAATACAATCTCTACCTTGGTCTTTCCTATTTATGATATTCCCACTCGAGGGATGGATCCTATGAAAAACATATCTCTCTCAGCTCTGCCAAATTTTTATGGATTATCTACAAAGGATCCATATGAGTTTCTATTTGAATTTGATGTTCTGTGTAGAAGCTATGACTACACTACCACTGCGCAGAAGCTCAGATTGTTTCCAGCTACATTGAAGGGTAATGTGTTAACATGGTTCATGAGCCTTGGAGGAGAGAATATTTCAACATGGGGACAAATGAGGTAGATTTTCCTGAACCAGTACCAAGACTACTGCCGAACAAGGGAACGAAGAGAGGAATTGTTCAAAATGTCTCAGAAGGAGGACGAGACCCTTGAAGATTTTGTGGAGCGACTCTAGTATAATATACAAAGGTCTGGACATCCGGATGTGAGTAGGGACATTCTGAAAACTATTTTTCTAAAAGGATTTAGAGACGATTGTTTAGATATGCTGAATATGCTAGGCAAAGGAGATATATCTAAGGAATCCTATGATGACATTGTAAATATTTGTAAGAGATGCTCTCGAGGATCTAGAAGGAATAAGTCAACTACCAGGGATACCACTTTTTCAAGGGTACATAAATCAACCAATGGAGGGGCAATAAGAGCAGAAATAGGTAATCTGTTAGAAGATTTCAAAATAGAGATGATTAACTCTTTTGCTTCACAAATTGATGCTCTGTAGATTAAACAGAAACAAGCAGAAGCAAAAAAGGCATTGCCCATTTTCTGTTCGAAGTGCAGAGACAAACATCCAAAAAGGGAGTGCCCACTGAACAATGTTCATGTATGTCTTATTTTTGAATTGGATGATCCCACTGACAAATGTCCCTCCTTACCAGGTGTAAAAGCATCAATGAAGGTGACTAATGAGGAAGCAGAGGTTGCCTATCTAATTAAACAGAGGAGACAATGGAAGCCACGAGGTCAAGGTACAAACCCTCAATTCTCTCCTGCAACACTTAATTATTGGAATAATGTGAACAACCAACTTCAATATGGCCAATTAAATGCCCCCTATCCAAATCAGATTCCTCCTCCTTATCAGGATCCTAATGCATGGTTACCTATGCCCCAACAACAAAATCACCATGGGAAATGGAACCCATATTGGAGAGGCCCTCAACAACAACCTATTTATAAAAACCATCACCAACCGAATCCCTATCAACAACAGTTCCAACCTCAGTACCAACAGCAACAGCTGCAGTTACCTCCCAATTCCCCACAAAACGATCCTCCCTTGCGACCTCAGATGCCTGTGAAACCTAACCCAAATCCAAATAATAAGGCCATTCAAAATATTGATATACACAATGTGCCAACTTTATCTATTACTCCTATGCCTTGTGATGAGATAAAATTGAGATCAGGGAGAATAGTCGAGCCAATAATTGAAGATGCTCCATCTTCAGAATCGGACAAGGAATCAGGGGAAAAACCATCTGCTGATACAGAATAAATTGACCAACAGATCATAGAATTAGTAGATCCCTCATTCCATGAAAGACTGGAAATTACCAAAATTGTGGAATTACCATCCTTCAATATCTTAGAAGAATTGCAGAATTTGCATGTTAACATTCCACTGTTGAAAACGATTAGGGATGTCCCTATTTATGCGAAGACTATGAGAGACCTCTGTATCAAACGACTTGGAAAGAAACCTAGGGACCCCCTCACAGTACACGTAGTGGGAGAATTGTCTTAATCGATGTTAGGCAAAACCCCTCCTATTAAATATGGCGACCCAGGAAACCCTATAGTCACTGCCAAAATTGGACAAACATTTATTTCCCATGTGTTAGTCGATTTAGGGGCATCAATTAACATTATGCCAATAGAGACTACATAATTGCTGCAACTCAGAACACAAGTTCGACCTACTCCTACTGTTTTAGAATTAGCTGATCGTTCTACTATGAGACCAAAAGGAGTAATTGTTGATCTAGTTATCTCAGTTGATTCATGGGAGTATCCTACCAATTTTTTCATATTGCAACCCAAAACTAATCTAGGAGGCCACCCTCTAATTCTAGGAATACCTTGGTTAGCTATAGCTGATGCTTTCATTGGATGTAGATTTGGTTCAATGACCACTTTTGATGGTTATGACACCAATAAACTTACCCTTTATCCTCATGCTACACCTAGTGTGGAACCCAAAAATTCTTTATGGATGGACATTCAAGATGAAAGCACTCTGCTTGTGTTAACCATGGGAAGATCCCTGAGTTTCAAATACGAGACAGAGGATGAGTTAATCAATTGATTTATCTATGAACCCTCTACTATTACACAGAACATGCACCACCTATTGAGTAGAATATTCAACCCTATTTCCCAGGAAGGAACAAGCTCAGAAACGTTTTCTGAAACTGCTGTAAATTAAATTAATTCAGCTGAAACAAAAAACGCTGAAACAAAAATTACTAAAACAACAATTACTGAAACAACTGAATTATTTCCTAAAGTCAGTTCAAAGAGTATCACTGTAGAAATCGAACCTGGAAAATCCCTGAACATCAATCCCGATTTATCTTCTGCTGAAACTCACCGATTGATGGAGTTACTGATTGAATATAAGGAATCATTTGCCTGGGATTACATGGATATGAAAGGAATTTCCTTTGAATTATGCACCCAACATATATACATCAAGGAATAATTCCAACCCATTTGCCAACCCCAAAGGAGGATGAACCCTAATCTTAAAGAAATTGTTAAGGAAGAACTCCAGAAACTTCTCAATGTCGGATTCATCTACCCTATATCAGACAACAAGTGGGTTTCACCATTGGTTATCATACCTAAAAAGAATGGTAAATGGAGAGTGTGTGTGGACTATAGAGCCCTGAATAAGGCCACACAGAAGGATCATTTCCCTTTTCCATTTATTTATCAGGTTCTAGACAACCTATCTGGGAAAAAGTTTTTCTCTTTCCTAGATGGATTTAGTGGCTATAACCAGATAAAAGTTGCTCCACAGGACCAAGATAAGACCACCTTTACATTTGCCTACAAGGTTCTCCCATTTGGTTTGTGTAATGCACCAACCACGTTTCAAAGAGTTGTGATTGGTATTTTCTCTGATATGGTGAATGACTGTACGGAAATATTCATGGATGATTTTACATCTTATGGTACTGATTTCGATGAAGCTTTGACTAATCTGGAAAAAGTGCTCAAAAGATGTATATAGTCTCATATTTCTCTAAGAACAAAAAAATGTCATATGATGATGAGAGAAGGTGTGGTGCTCGGAAACTTCATTTCTTATGCAGGAATTTAGGTAGACCCAACCAAAATCCATGTAATTTTGGACATTCCAACCCCATTAACTCAGAAAGAGGTAAGAAGTTTTTTAGGGCATGCTGGATATTACAGGAGATTCATTAAATTTTTTTCCAAACTTGCCTCTCCTTTATTTTTTCTATTAACAAAAGATGTTGACTTTCGTTGGAATGACAATTGCGAACTGTCTTTTGCAGATCTGAAACAAAAATTGTCCACAACTCCCATTTTAAGAGGGCCCAATTGGGCTCTTCCTTTTCACATTTATTTAGATGCCTCAGACACTGCAATTGGTGTAGTACTTGGGAAATAGGAGGACAAATATCCTTATTCTATCTACTATATCAACGAGAACATGGCTCCTGCCGAGTTAAATTATACAGTTACTGAAAGAGAATTCTTGGCAGTAGTTTATGCGATCAATAAATTCAGGCATTATATCACTAGTTATCCTACTTTTATTCATACTGATCATAAAACAATTAAATATCTGATGAATAAACCTATTACTAATTCCCGAGTAATAAGATGGTTGTTATTACTTCAAGAATTCGACATCACTATAGTAGATAGAACAGGAAAGGAAAACATGGTTGCTGATTTTCTCTCAAGATTGCATATAAATGATGATAATTCACTAGTAGATGATTCCTTTCCAGATGAACATTTGTTTGCAGTATCTTCTCACTCACCTTGGTATGCAGACATTGCTAATTATTTGGTTGCAGGGAAGGTACCTCCACATCTATCTCCAAGAGAAAGAAGAAAGATTATTCAGAAGAGTGCTCAGTATAGTTGGATAGAGGGATACCTTTTCTACACAGGCCTGGATCAAGAAATCAGAAGATGTGTGAGGGATGATGAAGCTTATGATCTACTTAAAGCTTGCTATGATGGCGCTTGTGGAGGTCATTTTGCTGATAAAAGGACTGGGCATAAAATTTTGAGGATGGGCTATTTCTTGCCCACAATATTTCAAGATGCGAAGAAATATGTCCAAGCCTGTGACAGTTGCCAACGCATGGGTCATCCAAATCATAGGGATGAGATGCCTCTCCAGCCTCAATTAGTGTTAGAGCCTTTTGAGAGATGGGCCATGGATTTTATAAGGCCCATTAACCCACCTTCTAATCAGAAAGTCTATATATTGGTCTGCATAGATTACATGACCAAATGGGTAGAGGCAAAAGCACTCATCAGGGCCTCAGAAGAAGATGTCTTAGAATTCTTGTTTGAAGATATCTTTGTTAGGTTTGGAGTTCCTAGAGAATTAGTAACTGATGGGGGACCCCCTTTAACATCACATAAGTTTGAAGCCCTACTAAATAAATATCATGTTTTGCATAGAACAACTTCTCCATACCATCCACAAGGTAATGGCCAGGTAGAAAGTACCAACAAAGTCATAGAAGCTATTCTTACTAAGATAGTGAGGGAACATCATAGGGATTGGTCTGACAGATTGCATGAAGCTCTATGGGCTTATCGAACTACTTGGAGGAACACAACTGATTTTTCTCCTTACGAGGTGGTATATGGAAAGAGCCATGTTTTTTTTATTGAATTCGAAATCAAAACCCTAAGAACTGCATCAATAGTCAATATCGACTTGACTATGGCACAGAAGGCCAGACTGCAACATCTCAATGAGTTAGATGAGAAGCGTTTGGACACTATTCATCAAACCACAATGATTCAACAACAGAGAACAAAGTGGCATGACCGAGTCATCAAGAAGAAATTGTTCAAAAAGGGAGATTGGGCGTTGTTGTATGATTCACGCTTTAAATAATTTCACGGTAAGCTGCATACACGATGGTTAGAACCTTACGAGGTAGACACTATTTTTCCCAATGGGACAGTTTGATTGGTCACTATTGATGGATCCAATACACAGTTGCATGAAAATGGTCATCGCTTGCGTCTATATTAGCATCCACTGTCCAAAGAAGAATTTAAATATCGATGTACAACTGATACAGGTTATCAATTCTTAAAAGGAAAGGAGCTTGCTCCTTCCCCTTTTGAACTTCATAACTTTTTTTTTTTTTTTCTTTCAATAACACCTTGTATATAAATAAACTCTGCAAATTTGAATTTATCTATTTTTGCTTAATTTTTTTTATGTTTCTTTGCTATGCTAATAAATTCAGCCTAGAAAGGTATCAGGCAGTTACTTGTGTGCAGATAAATTGAAGAACAACAAGGTAGATTACAACAGAAGAAGCCAAAGGATTAGTTTCTGGAAGTTGAAAAACTTCCTAAAAACTAAGTGATTCTGTGTTCGGAGGGGTTACATGCTATTACACCATGTGTTGTTACACCATGTACCGTTACATTGTTTTCCTTGATCTATCTTTGGTTTAGGTGCTAGTTTATCCTCCTAATTCACTGTCGAATACAAACGCAACGTCATGGGAGGAACGCTCGTGAGATATGAACCAGAAAATATGGATGCATTGCTGTTGCACCTGGATGTTTATCAAATATTTCTACATGCTGGATGTATTTCTTATTTTAAGAAGCTGCAGGGGTTTAATGAAGCAAAAGTCTTAGAGTTCAATTAGAATCTTGCAGACAACTATTCAATGGTGCATGGAGTGCAGATTCCAGTGAAAGAAGAGAGCATAACTGTTGTGACAAGGTTGCTAACCACAGGAGCAAAATGGTTTAACAAGAAAGCACATCTTCCCGATGCACATAAGGGTTTTCTCATGGGCAATGAGTGAGTACAGATGAAAGGACAAGGTGCAAATGTCAGTTCCTTACCAGAGCCATGGGGGAAGGTATCAGAATTCATTCAAAGGTACATTACATGTGAAGGGCGATATCAAGTTGTTTATTTTTCTGATTTTGTTCTATTGTCACATTTGAGACATCAGAAGCTAATAAACATTCCCTATTACCTTCTTCATTGCTTGCATAATATGGCTCACTTTTTCAAGAAATCCAAGCACCCCATGAATTGTCTTTCCAATCACATACTCATAGGGTTGTTGATTCATAGAGGAATGGGAATCCCTAATGACCCATTACCTGAAGTGCTTGTGAAAACTCCTGTTCCTGCTATAATAGCCAACCCTGAACAACCAAATCCTGTGCCTACTATTATAGCTGACCCATAATAGTCAAACCCTCTGCCTCGACTGCACCATCAGTTAAAACCCTGACTGTAACTGCCCGTAATTCAACTTTGAATACCAAATGCAAAATCAGAAGCACCTCTCACACCGCTCATAAACACCTCGACAATATTGAACCAGAACAGTTAAACCCTATGCCTTCAGTTGTGGTTGATCTAGTAGTTGAAAACGCAATCCCTGGACCAAGTTATGAGCCCCAACCCTTTGCTGCAACAACATTTGTTCAAGAACTCCCTCTGACCCCTAAAGCTAAGAAAAGGAAAACCCTTCCTTCTATCTTTACACTACCTAGGACAAGAACTAAGTCAGAGCGATCCACTGCAACAACAGTTCCAGCATCCACTGTAACGATAAGTACCTCGACTTCTTCTCTTGTGGCACCAACAACAACTCAAAACCCTCCTGTTGCTGTAACAACATTTCCAACACCTACTGTATCTGCCAATGAGTCAATTCAAAACACCAAACATCAATCTAGACGAGAATCTCAGAGGAAAATCGATAGAAGCAACCCTCCTCATGCTGCAACAGTAGTTCAAACACCTACTATCATTGCTACTGAATCGTCTCAGAAAAGAAAACGTCAGCCTACAAGAAAATATAAGAGAGGCATCAACAGGGTTGTACCAGATGCTGCCACAGAGTGTCCTGATTTTGCTCATACTCAGACCTTACCAGAATTTATGGAGGTATGTAGTCCAGGTTTTACCTTGTGCAAGGAATTTCAAGCAACCATTTTATCATTAAAAGAGGAATGTACACGAGTTACAACAGAATCATCGGCTCCACTTGATGATTATGTTCATCACTCGATGAGTGATGAAGTACAAATTATATCAGACCCCAACATCCCATAATTTCCTCCTTGTATGATTGTTGAAGAATGCCCTCCTTGTGAGATTGCTGAAGAACACCCTCCTCCTCCTAAAGCAACAAAAAATAAAGACCATGTTTTTGTCTCTACCTTACCTAGGAGTAGAACTCGATAAACAAGGTCTATTAAAGAATCAGTTGGCTAGAAAGATATGGAACATGCAATACCTATTCTTCATCCTTTATCCTCCATTGTTAAAGAGTCCGCCACACAAGAACCAGTCCCCTCAAATAACTTAGCTGTTACACAAGAACTATCTACCAAGAGAAATACTATTCCAAAAGAACTAGTCAGGCCAGAATCAACTATTCCAAAGGAACAAGTCATGGGTGTATATGCCACACCAGAACCAGTTACACAAAATAGTGAGGATATGCCACTTGCTCATATTTTTTCTCAAATTGAGAAGAAGGTCAAGGATACAAAAAATTCGAGGATTACTGAACTATTAAAGGAAAATGATAGGCTCAAAGCAGATTTGGCTTCCTTAAAGGAAGAATTGCAGGTTTCTCGTCAGAAGAATCCAGAGGGGATAACCTTGGACATATTATCACTCACAAAAACTATTATGGACCAAAATAGAGAGCTCATGTGATTTGAATGTGGTAATATTTATTTTCAGGTGAGGTATAAAGTAGTGAAAGTACCAGTCACTGGTTAGCTTGAAGAACCAGTCAATCTCTCAGTCAAGACAAAATATGACCTTACTGCTCCACAAGAACCAGTAAGGCAAAGGATATCTCAATGTAATAGAGTAGTTTCTGGTTCACCAGCAGTTCAAACACAAGAACCTCTGTTACACACTTAAAATAATTCTGTTCTAGAAGACAAGGCAAGAAGGACAAATTTTTGAGATAACAGATATTGGGGGTACACACAATTTTCCACACCGGTACTTAGCGATTTGTCTTAGCAGTTTGCATGGGAGGAGTCACCTCCCTAACTTAGATTCAATGTAAGGCTTGAAAGTGTTTTGCATGAGGACATGCAATGTCTTCAATTGGGAGGCATGTTAGGACCCATAAATGCCCCCTTTTCACTATATCTTTTGCCCTTTCAACCTTAACATTTCTATGCTAAATGCCTACTTTAGTGCTTACTAAGACCCTTTTTCCAAAGGTATGAATCATTGATCTTTATTTGATATTCTTATTTACTTAAAATGTTTGATTGGTAGTATTTCTCATATTTTACCCATAAATGTGCAACTAATGATCAAAATGTGTAAGACAACCAAGAATTGAAGAAATATCGTTTCTGTTACACCAATTGTTACAGCTGTGTGCTAGTCCTGCATGCTGTTACATGACTACAACAACTGCGCACCTTTCCTAGAAGCTGTCACACTTGCTGCAATAGACAACCATAAATACTGGAAGCTTTTACACCAACTGCAATAGATGTGCACCAATCCTAAAAGCTGTTACACTCGTTGCAACAGATGGCCACCAATCATGAAAGCCAAATCCTGAAGATTGATCCTCTGCTGTTATACGTCTTGGCTCACGCTGATTCTTTTCATGATTTCGTGAATATGACAGATCTCTTGTATCTTACGAGAAACTTGAGAATATGGGATTCTCAAGGATGTTCTGAGTCCATTTTGAATTGAATGACTCTGTCTTTAAATAGCAGAGCTTTTTTAATCATTGATACCGAAAGATAGTTGTGAAAAAAAGAGTGAAGAAAGAGCATATTGTATTTGAACCCTTTTTGCGAATCAACAAAGAAGTGCATTGAGTTTCTTTAACCTACTGTAGCCTATTTTCGAGTGGATTCAGTGAGAAGGAAAGGGCCCACCTTCCTCATAGACTCCCCTCTATTTTGATGTTTTAGATTAACTTCTTTGATTTGAATGATTTATTTGTTTAGAATTCTTAGAGTACAATTGCTGTTACAGTTTAGTCCCTTCCTGTCAAATGCACATCGGTGTGTCTCATGAGAATTAAAAGTCAAGTGTTGTATACTACTAGAGAATTGTATTTCTGCACTAGGTAGAACTCTGCTTTCAAGTAAAAGTAATTAGAAGTGTGAATTCCCTTCTGCAAGAATAAAACATAAAATTAGAATAAAACAGATAATCTAGGATTCTTATACACTCATCAATTTAGATTTCAATTATGAAAATGTGATTCCAATTCTGCAACAGTAGATTAGAACTCCAACTGTGTCAGCAACTTGTGTTAATGTTCAGTTTTCAAAACTTTGTTTCTTTCAATATTGCAACTTGATTAGTGTTTTCTTTCATCAATCTAGCATAGACTGTGCACAATTATCTTGCAATAACAAAAGTTCTCCGGGTTTGACAATTTATATTGACCACCTTAATTATCTATTTATTTAGACAATTAAAGTGCCCAACATGTTCCATCTTTCTTTTGTACTAGTACGATTGGGCTCCCGCAAGGTGATGAGCTGGGGTGGATGTGCCCCTTGTGGAGCAGTTCTTGGATCTGTCACTTGATATCCTCATTCTCTAACATAGAACAACGATAGACTGGCCCATTGGGAAGCGATGCACCGAGGGTCAGATCGATGGGGTGCTTGACCTGACAGTGTAGAGGTACCCCGGTAGGTGAGGAGAAGATATCCGAGTATTCTTCGACGACCTTATCTACTTGATTCTGCTGTGTGGAGAGGTTGGTCGTAGAGACCCTGGATGTGGCTGTGATCTTTCGGTCATTCCAAGAGAGAATTATGAAGAAGACAAACTTCCCCATCTGAGAGATGACCTTCCCGCATTGCTTGGTAGAGATCAGGAAATAACACTAGGTGGGACTGCCTCAGGTATCCTGTAGAATTTCATGTTCAAATTAATAATAACAATACGAGGCCTAGACTCATATACAACATGATGTTTCCATAAATAAGGTTGGACCAAAAGAACATTACAAACTTTGAGAGGAGTAACATCACACAATACATCGTCTTTGTAGGGCTTGATGTCGTACGACAATCGACACTATTGGCTGATGCAGAGATTGCTTCCTTGGCGGAGCCATCCAATGGTGTAGGGTTGTGGGTGCGACGTTGTCGGTAGGGCCAACCACTTGACAATGTCTTCTGAGATGAGGTTCTTCTGGCTACCACTTTCAACGATGAAGTGCAGTGGGGTGCCTTTTACCCACATCTGTGAATGGAAGAGGTTCTCTCCTTCTTCTGGCTCGTCTGGTTCATTAGGATGGATATTGGTGGTAGCAACAGTGGCACTGGGTTCCACATCAATGATCCGTATTCTCCTTTATGGTTTTGACTCAGAGTTAGAACCCACATCTGATTCATAGGCTTTCACTGCAGCCACCAGCGATTGCTTTGAGCGGTAGTCAGCAGTGTTATTCCAAGGGCTCTTATGGAAGTTGCACCACTTCCCAATATCATTCTTTGTCTTTCTGGTGTCCCTCTTTTCTTGCGGCTTGAACTGGTTGTCCTGATACTGTCCATATTTTCTCTATCCTTTGTTCTATGGGTTGGGGCTGCCCTTTCCTGTCTTTTGTTGTGAGGGGTTCACGGGCCCAAATTGCCGCGTCTTTTGTTTGAGCTTCTACTCGATTTTGACGACATATAGGTAGGCCGCACCCAAGGATGAGATGTACAGAAATTCCATTTTGGTCTAGATGTATCTATGCAGAGCACCACGATATTTGATCACCAGATGTCGCTTTGAATATTTGATACCCAGCTTGGTGCGCAAGGTATGGAAGATATTTGTGAACTTTGGCATTGCTTGGTCTCTTTCTTGTTGTAGTGTGGTCCATTTGGTATACAATTCGTCATAACTTCCAATAGGGTAGTATTGTTCCTTAATAGCATCTGAAAGGATTATTAGGTGGTCGTGACTTTAAATAACGAGGGTTCATCTATTTCCTTTTTCTCACATAAAGTTTCCCACCAATCTTTGACACAGGGAATGACTTTGAGGAGCACAAAAGTAATCTTTTCTCTATTCGAAAAGTTATGGACATAAAAATACCCTTCTAGTATATTCAACCACTTGTCTACATCGTCTGCGTCTATTTGACCTTCAAATATAGGAATATCAAAGTTTATTTGTACCTTGAAGGGGGCGACACCTTCGCTTGAAGAAGATGTGTCACATGTTGGTAGCCGCTGAAGGATTTACGTGAAACTATCCACCATCTCGTTCCTCTGTTGCGTGAGGGCTTCCTCAAGCAACATTTTGAAAGGATCTCCTATCCTGTCATCTTTCTTTTCTCCTTCCATGAGAGGTCACTTGGGCGTGCGAGATATTTGGTCCTCAAGAGAAACAAGCTTGAGACCCAATTCTTTGTACTCTGACTTCGTTGGGGACATGCATTAAGATGACAAGGAGTAGACCGCTCTGATACCACTGATCCAGATTTTATGAGTAGAACAAAATGAATATAAATTATTAACAGATGATTAACACAGAATAACAAAGATACAATAAAACTGGTTTTCTATTCAATAAGGAAATAAGCTGAATCTGTAAAATGCAGCAGAAAAGAAGCTTGCTGGAATGGTGGCGGCTTATCTCTGAGGAGAGATGTGATGACTGCACTCATTCGCAAGAAAATAATTACAATGAGGCTCCAAAGGTATTTTTACAATAAAAAGGAGTTTCNCCCTATACATCCAAAAATCTAACCCTAGGAGATGAAGCACCAAAAGTCATGGGGGCCCCGTTTAGGTAAGTCAGTACATCAACTTTCCAGGGTCGTAACTTTTGTGTACGATCTCCGTTTTAGGCGAATGATAGCCCGTTGGAAATATATATCCGAGGACTACAACATTTGCTGGAAATTTCATGATGAAAATTTACGATTGCAACATACCCAAAAAAACATAATTTCAAAACGTCATTTAGGGCCTCAAAACGACTCCGGAAGTTGAGGACCCGAAAAACTGCTAAAAATAGTAAATTACAAAAATTGCCAGAAAGATGTTTTGAGCCAACTGGAAAAGGTGGGTGGCCACCAATATCCACCTGGATCAATGAAAGAAGGAGACTTAGTAACTAAGTATTTGAACGCCTTCAATACTGTGGGAATTCCGTTATTGTCTATTGATATTAATATTTATGATGAAGATAAGTGTATTGGTTTATTTTCATATTTACAAGACTTG
Organism: Picea mariana; assembly: GCA_032191745.1. Classification (NCBI taxonomy): domain Eukaryota; kingdom Viridiplantae; phylum Streptophyta; class Pinopsida; order Pinales; family Pinaceae; genus Picea; species Picea mariana. The sequence continues at coordinate 209,720 of JASDQU010738611.1, read as the reverse complement.
TGGGATAGTCTGGTTGTGACCATAGGCAATATTGTAACTACTTAAGTTTCAATGATGTGGTCTCATCCTTGTTGTCGTAGGAGATGCGGCAGAAAAAAATGGGACGCTAGAGCACATATGCCTTATTTGTAAGAGGATACTCCCATGAAATAAATAAAATTAAGTCTTCAAGAGGGAGATTTGAATCTCCAGGAAAATTCATAAAAGTATGTCGAAGATGTGGAAAAGAAGGGAATTACACAAAAAGATGTAGATCCAAAAGTGTTGAGAGAGGGAAGGGACCTGGTGATGCCCCTTATACAAAATAAAAAACCTTCGCAGATGAAGGAGGGGATGTGTACCTGGCTTCTTCAAGCACACATGTAGATCATGATGCATGACTGGTTGAATTAGGTGTATCCTTTCATGTGACTCCTCATAGGGAGTGGTTTTGCGAGTATGAAAGGTATGGTGGGGGTGATGATTTTCTAAGAGATTACTCAATAGCCAAAATCATAGGAAAAGGAAAATTCAAGTTAGGATGGTAGGATTAGAACACTCCCTGGTGTTCTACACATCCTAAGATTGGCCAGGAATTTGATTTCTTTAAGAAAGATGGACGATGCAAGTGTAAGAACAATGTAAGGAAAGATGTAGGATGGTTCGAGGAGAAATTGTGTTGTTGAGGGGAGTTCGGATTGGAACTCTGTATTAGATGTCGTGAATCATTATATGTGATAGGTGTAACAATTCCATTGTTCTTGAGATTGGAGCTAAAGAAGGAAATACTCATGCAGTCTTTGGAGAAAAGACTTTGTTGTGGAATCAAAGAATAGGGATTATTGAAGAGAAGGGGATTCAATTACTAAATGGTAAAGGTATGGTTGAAGTTATGTCAAATTTCTATCTAGATATTGATTTATGTGAACATTTCTTATATGGGAAGTAGAATTGTGTAGGATTCTCCTCTGGTGCTATGAGGGTGGGGGGATTTTACAGTTGGTGCATAGTGATGTGTTTGGACCTGTGATGAATCTATGTACTATGTATCATTTATATATGAATTCTTGAGGAATACATGGATTTATGTCCTCAGGAAGAAATCTGAAGTCTTCGAAAAATTTAAATATTTTAGGCTCTTGTGGAAAATTAGATAGAGAAGAAAATTAAGGTGTTGAAGATGGATAATAGTAGACAATTCTGCGAGAATGAATTAGAGGATTTTTGTAAGAAATGTAGTATATAAAGGAATAATACTATTCCATACAAACCTTAGCAGAATGGAATTGCAGAAAGGATGAACTTGACACTGATGGAAAGGTCAAGGATCATGCTCAATGGTTCTGGGTTGGGACAAGAATTATGGTTAGAGGCAATGAACACTACATGTTACCTGGTAAATCGATCACCCTCATCAATGTTGGATGACATGACTGCACAAGAGGTATGGACTAGTAAGAAACCCTCTCTAACACATCTCAATGTTTTTGGCTATGATACTTATGTATACATTCCAAAGGAAAATATGAGTAAGCTGGATAAAAAGGATAAAAATTGTATCTTTATTGGCTATAAATATGGTTTGGATGGTTATAAGCTTTGGAACCTAGAAACTAAGAAGGTAGAGTATAACCAAGATGTGGTATTTAGAGAAATTAAAGATGTTTTCAAATAGGAAGTCCTACCAAGGGAGGAAGAACCAGAGAAAACATAGTTTGAATTGAAGGATAATGAATCAAACTCTATAGAAAACAAGAATTAGAATAAGAAGAGCATCATACTCCAGTATTGAGGAGATCAGTTTGGGAAAGAAGCAAACTAGAAAGGTATAATTCACCCAATTTTCGTTCAAATTATTCTTTGTTTATTATTGATGATGATCCTAGAACTATTAGGGAGGCAGTGGATTTAGAGGATGAAAAACTCTGGAAAAAGGTTGTCGTTGAAGAAATGATATATTTGGACAAGAATGAGGCTTGAGATCTAGTGGAGTTACTGATTGAAAGAAATTCCATTGGAAGCAAATGGGTGTTTAAAAAGAAGTTGAATGCATAAGTCAAAGTGGATAAATACAAAGCTTGACTAGTAGCAAAAAGTTATTCCTAGGTAGAGGGAATTGGCTTTGGTGAAAATTTTCTTCTGTTGCCAAGTTAACTTCTATTAGATTTATTTTATTTGTTTCTACTGATTTTGATTTTGAAGTAGAATATATGGATGTGAAGACAACATTCCTACATGGGGATCCGGAAGAAGAAATATACATGAAGAAACTAGAAGGATTTGTAATGAAGGGAAAGAAAGAGTTGGTATGCATGTTGAAAAAGTCCATATATGGGTTAAAGTAGTCACCAAGGTTGTGGTATCAAAAATTGATACTTATATATTGGGAATTGGCTTCACAAGAAGTAAAGCCGATCATTGTGTGTATTTCAAATTAGCAGGTGATAATCTTATTTATTTGGTCTTGTATCTGGATGATATGTTGTTAATAGGAAACAACAAGGAAATTATCTAGGACATGAAAACTCAATTTTCCTCTATAATTGACATGAAAGATCTTAGTGGTACAAATTTGATTTTGGGCATGGAAATTAAAATAATTCGGGAAAAGAAGAAACTCAGGTTGAACCAAAGAAAATATGTTGAGTCAAAATTGTAGAGGTTTAATATGCATGAGTGTAAACCTGTCAATGTCCCTATTCTCGTAGGTGTAAATTTATCCAAAGACACAAGAAGAGGAGGATGACATGTACCATGTTCCATATGCTAGTGCGGTTGGAAGTTTGATGTATGCAACTTTCGGTACTGGACTGGACATTGCACTTGCAATGGGAGCTTTGGGTAGGTACATGTCAAAACCATAGAAGGAGCATTGGGAAGTAGAAAAGAGGGTTTTCATGCATTTTTGTGGCACTGCTACTTATGGATTATGTTACCAAGGAAGACTAGGATTAAATAGAGTGTTGGACATACATGGATTTGTTGATGTAGATGGGTTGGAGATCTAGATCATAGAAGATATACAAGTGGATATGTGTTTAACCTATTTGGAGGAGCAATCAATTGGATGAGAAAAAGGAAGTTTGTAGTGGCACTCTCACTTACATAATCTGAATACATGACATCCAGTCATGCAAGCAAGGAAGCAATATGGTTACAAAGATTGTGTTTAGGTATTGGATTGGTAAATCAAGCTATAAGGATAGATTGTGACATGCATAGTGCAATCTTCTTGGTGATGAACCTAGCTTATCATTCTAAGACAAAGCATATTGATGTTTAGTATTATTTGTTCACAGACATGTTTGAAGAGAAGAAGGTGCTGCTGGTGAAAGTGGACACTTTGGAGAATGTTGCAGATTCATTAAAAATGTCTGTGAGCACTGAGAAGTTCTCTTGTTGTAGAGAATCAATGGGCATTTCTTCCTTGGATTGTTGATTATGAAAGCTTGTGACCCATGTATGTAAAGAAAACAAAAAGTGGAAGAATGTTGGGTATGTGTTAGACTCTTTACATGATTGTGGGTCCCAGGGGCAGAGTCCTCGAAATGTTTTTTTTTTGGGGTTTATTAGCCAAATTTTTGGGCGGTCTTTTTCCTTTGGCGGGGGCAGTTTAACGCCTTTGTAAATTTAGTTGCACATAGTATTTTAGCCCATGGTTTTCTATTTTTGGTTAAGGAATTAAGGTTGTAATATAATCTGGGTCAATGGATTAGTTTTTGTTTTGGATGCCTTAGGATCCTATATATTGTATTGTAAACAATGAAGTTGAATGATGGATATAATTAGAGGCGTGTCTCTAAAACAAGTTGTTGGTTTATATGTATATGTGTGATTGAAATTGTTTTCTTTTCTATGTGAAGAATATGTGTGTGCATTGCATTCATGTAAAAGGTTTAAAAATTACACATATGATAAGGTGAACTAGCTGTACATCAGGATGACTTTGCTCCAAATTGATATGAATCTAGACATAATAAATTGAATTATGGGATGTGTGTCTTTAAGCTCCTTTGTTGTTTTAATAAATGGATCCCCATATAGCTTCAATGATTCTAGGTGTTGGGTATGTGTTATATTATTTTTATGTGTGTGGGGGGGTGCATCAGATTTGACGACAACGTATGACATGTTTTTTTCTATTTTTAGCAGTTTTCTAAATCAATTCCAGATTAAGGGATTACGGTTTTGGTAGCCACAAAATACCTAAAATATTGTATATATTGTATTGTGAACGATGAAATTAATACAATGAAGAGTTGAGAGGCACAACACAAAGGAAATATGGTTTTCTCCCAGTTAAGGGTTTCCATCATAAATCTCTGTGAAATTTGTGTATGAACCATTGATTAATTTAAGTTTTTCTTAAGAATATGTATGCATTGCTTTACTTCACAGGTTTAAAACTTACATGCGGTATCAGAGCACATTTTTTTCTTAATGGGGATGGATATGTTTCTTATGGTTTGGCTCGGTCTTGATAGATCAAGTTTATCTTAGGTTTGTGATAAACCCAGGTTCAGTTAGAGCGTTGTAGTGGTGATTCGTGTGTTGAAAGAGAATGGCAAGAAATTATAGAATCAATATTGAGAAGTTCATTGGTTAAAACTTTGAGCTATGGAAGCTCAAGATGGAGGAAATTATTGTAGACAAAGAAAAATGGATCACTTTGGATCTTGGTACACAACCTATTGGTCCACAAACTATTGGTACACAATCTACTAGTACACAAACTACTAGTACTCAATCTCTTGGTATGTTGAAAGAAGATTGGGAGAAGTTGGATAGAAGAGAAAGGAGTAGGATTCAACTTTTCCTGGAAGATTCAATGTTAGTGAATGTGTTGGGAGAATCTAAAACAAAGGAACTATGGGAAAGGTTGGGGAATTTGTATCAGTCAAAGTTCCTGGTAAACAAGTTGTTTCTTCAAAAGAAGTCCTATCATCTTAGGATGGACGATGGAGATTTTGTGAAAGAGCATCTAAATTCCTTCACTACTATGGTAATTCAACTTTTTTATGTTAATATTACAATTGCAGAAGAAGATAAGTGTATTAATTTGTTATTTTCTTTTCCAAATTCTTGGGATATTCTAGTTGTATCAATTGGTAGTACCACTCAATCTATATTGAAGTATGAGGATGTAATTTCATCCTTGTTATCATAAGAGATGAGGTGGAAAAAAATGGAAAGTCATAGCACAAATGCTTTATCTATAAGATGGCATCCCCAAGATAGGAATAAAAACAAGTCTTCAGGGGGGAGATATAAATCTAAAGGTAGATCTAAATCCCCAAGAAAATATTTGAGAAAACGTTGCAAATGTGGTAAAGATGGGAATTACAGGAAATATTATAGGTCTTATAGTGTTGATAAAGAAAAGGGATGTGATGATGCCTCTTCCATAGAGGAAAAAACCTCGACGAAAGAAGGAGGTGATGTTTAGTTGGAATCTATAGGTACACATGTAGATCGTGATGTATGGTTGATCGACTCAGGTGCATCATTTCATATGAATCCTCACAGGGAGTGGTTCAATGAATATGAAAATTACGATGGTGGTGATGTATTCCTATTAGATGAATCAACAACTAAAATCATGGGACATGGAAGGTTTAAGATGTTGCTAAAAGATTGAAGGAATAGAACTCTCCTTGGAGTTCTACACATTCCATATCTAACCAGGAGCCTAATATATGTAAGTAAGTTGGATGATGCAGGTGTGGATAATTTATTGGGAAATGACACTTGCAAGAGGGTACAAGGAGAAATGCTGTCGAAGAGGGGAGTTCGGTGTGGAAATATATACAAGTTATTGGGAAACACTTATACTGATGGGTGGAACAGTTCTATTGTCCCTGAGTAGAGAAATAAAGAAGATATGATCTATACTATCCCTGGAAAGAACACCATATTGTGGCATCAAAGAGTAGGACATATTGGAGAAAAGGGCCTTTAAACAATGCAAGATAAAGGTATGGTTGAAGGTATGTATAATTTCACCCTAGATTGTGATTTCTGTGAACATTGCATATATAGTAAACAAAATCGAGTAAGATTCCCATATGGTTCTACAAGAGCAAAGGGGATATTAGAGATGATACACAATGATGTGTTCACACATGTTCCTGTTCCATCAGTAGGTAAATCTGTGTATTATGTTTCATTCATAGATGATTTATCAAGGAACACATGGATTTATTTTCTTAGGAAGAAATAAGAGGTATTTGATAAATTTAAAGAGTTTAAGGCCCTGGTAGAAAATCAGACAAAGAAGAAAATAAAGGTGTTGAGGACAGATAATGGTGGAGAATTCCGTGGGAATGAATTTGAAGAGTTCTTACCTATAAGAAGTGAAGTATAACAAGGTAAAAGACTACTCCATACACAACTCAACATAATGGGGTTGCATAAAGGTTGAACATGCTGTTGATGAAAAAATCAAGGAGCATGCTCAGTGGTGCCAGGTTAGGACATAAATTATGGGTAGAGGCAGTGGGTACTGCATGTTACGTGATAAATAGATTACCCTCATCAATGTTGGTGGACAAAAATCTGCTTGAGGTATGGACTAGTAAGAAGCTCTCTCTTGAACATATCAGAGTGTTTGGTTGTGATGCTTATGTACATGTTCCAAAGGAAAACAAGAGTAAGATGGAAAATAAATATGAAAAGTGTGTATTTATTGGTTATAAATATGGTATGAAAGCTTATAATATTTGGAATCCAGAAACTAAGAAGACTATTTATAGTTGAGATGCCATTTTTAGAGAGGTTAAAGATGTTTCGAAATAGGAATTCCTACCAAGGAAAGAAGAACCTGAGAAAATAGAGTTTGAGTTGGATGATGCAAAATCTAAATCAACGAAAGAAGATGAATCAAAAGAAGAAGAATACTCTAGTATTGAAAAGATCAATGAGGGAAACAAGGAAACCAAAAGGGTATAGTCCATACATGGATTTGTGTGCTAGTTTTTCTTTATCTATTATTGATGATGATCCCAAAAATGTCAGGGAAGCAATGAATTCAGAGGATGGTAAACTCTCGAAGAAGGCCATGGTTGAATATATGGATGCCTTGGATAAGAATGAGGCACAAGATCTAGTTGAGTTTCCAACTGGAAGAAAGGACATTGGAAACAAATGGGTGTTTAAGATGAAATTGAATGCATAAGGAAAAGTGGAGAAATACAAAGCTCTATTCGTAAAAGGTTATTCCCAGGTAGAGGGAATTGACTTTAGTGACATTTTTTCTCATGTTTCCAAGTTAACTTCTATTAGATTTATTTTATTTATTGCTACTACTGCTTTTGATTTTGATGTAGAACAAATGGATGTGAAGACAACATTCCTACATGGGGATCTGGAAGAAGAAATATACATGAAACAACCATAAGGATTTGCAGTGAAGGGAAAGAAAGAACTGGTCTGTAAGCTAAAGAAGTCACTATATGGTCTGAAGCAATCACCTAGGATGTGGTACCAAAATTTTGACACATACATCCTTGGACTGGGATTTGTAAGAAGCAGGGATGACCACTATGTATATTCCAAGTAGGTTGGTAATCACTTTCGTTATGTAGTGTTGTATGTTGATGACATGTTGATGGTAGGAAATAACATGGATGTTATCAAGGTGGTGAAATCACAACTATCCTCCAAATTTGACATGAAGGATCTCGATGCTTCTAACTTCATTTTGGGAATGGAGATTGAAAGAGATCATGAAAACATGAAACTCTGGTTGAAACAAAGAAAATATGTTGAGATGATATTGCAGAGGTTTAATATGCAGGAGAGTAAATCGATCAAGGTTCCTATCCCTATAGGTGTAAATCATCTGTAGATTAGTTTCCTAAGACATGGGAAGAGGAAGAGGACATGTCCCATGTTCCTTATGCTAATGCAATCATCAATTTTATTTATGAAATGATATGTACCATACTGAACATTGCACATGTAGTGGGAGTTTGGAGTAGGTATATGTCAACACCGGGAAAGGAGAACTAGACAACAGTAAAGAGGTTTTTTAGGTATTTGCGTGGCACTTATAGTTATTGATTGTGCTACCAAGGAAGACCAAGATTAGACAGAGTGTTGGACATGCATGGGTTTTTTGATGCAGACTGGATTGGAGATATGGATCATAGAATATCAAGAAGTGTGTATGTGTTTAACCTATTTGGAGGAGCAATTAGTTGGATGAGAAAAATACAGACTATAGTGGCACTCTCAACTACAAAAGGTGAATACATGGTAGCCACTCATGCATGCAATGAAGAAATATGGTTACAGAGATCGTGTTCAGGTATTGGGTTGGTACAATAAGAAGTAAGGTTAGATTGTGACAGTCATAGTGCAATATTCCTGGAAAAGAACCCAACTTATCATTCAAAGACAAATCATATTGATATTTAGTATCACTTTGTGATAGACATAGTTGAAGACAAGAGGGTGTTACTGGAGAAGGTTGACACTTTGAAGAATGTTGCAGATTCATTGAAAATTCCATGAGCACCGAGAAGTTCTCATCATGTAAAGAAACAATGGACATTGCTGCCCTGGATTATTGACTATGTAATCCTGTGACCCCTTGTATGCAAAGAAAACAACAAGTGGGAGAATGTTGGGTATGTGTTATATTCTTTGCATGTGTATGTGTGGGGGTGGGGGGAGAGTCATATTTGATGACAACATATGATGAGTGTTGGTTTTTTTTATCTGAGTTATATCTTTAGCACGATTGACCCAGGTTCAGGTCTACTAGGGATCCAACAAAGCCTCTAAAACTATCGGCACTCCTGGTAAACCATAAGGCAACATAGTACACAGAGTGCATTGCACAGTCTCACCCGAGATAGTCATAATGGGTGACTTCAATACTTAAGTGCTTGTAGTCCAGGACTGAATGGATATCTGTGAATTGTGCACTAAAAGTTATATTTACTTATTAAATCAATATATTGGCATTCTCATTCATGCATGTAATGTAATTGGATTCATTAATTCATTCATACATCATTCTAACATCTAATCATAGACAGTAAAAGAATTCAATCAAATAACACAGGTTTTACCATGGTTCACCCCCTCCTAGGCTACATCCACAAAGATCTGGTTCTCAATCTCTTCTATTATGGTAGTTCCAAAACTACAATGCCTGTATTTTACAACTCGTTCTTAGTCGGGTCGAGGTCTATTATGAGGCAGACTAGATCAAACCAGGCTCCTCAGCCTATGATCTAACCTTCAAAATATACCCTTCAGACCCTTTATATCTCAACAACTTACAAAATTGGGTCATATGATAGAGTATTACAAACTAGTTTTTCCTCATGCGAGTAACGCTCTATCAAAACAAGACCCTTCCTCCAAAAAGAATCCTATCCATAATGAACAACTACTATTTACATAGACCTCCTAGGTATCTATTTATATCTATTTCTGGCTCATCATCCATTACAATGTATTACAAAAACCCTAACCCTAACATCGTTAGGTATTCCATGCATGCGCGCATGCTGCTTTTCTTTCTAGCTGGCGTTTTCCTCATGCATGCCTTTCTTCCAAAAATATCCTTTCTTTCTGATTCGACCTGCTTCCAATAGGCCCACAACACTGACATGTGGCTCATCCCTAGCCACCTAACCCTTGTATGCTTCATTGATCTCTCTTGTGATCGCTTGGAACTTCTCCTTGAGCTCTATTGCTTGCGTTTGGGCCTGTGCAGTCTTCTCCTTGAGTGCCTCCACTATATGCACTGCAATATCATCACTGACCATCCTTGCACATTCTATTTGGGTTTGTGCCATATATGTTTTGGCTTCCTCTGCCTGTGCAATGACCTCTGCTGCTTGCTCTTGGAGTGGTTCCATTTGATCCTGGATCTCCTTTTTCTGTGTCTGTGCAGTTATGAGTTCTGCCTGCAGTTTCTTCATGTATTGCGCTCCTTTGACGCGTCTCGTGATCGACATTGTCTTCTGCCTATGCTTGAGGTCCTAGATAGCTAAACTTATCCTTTCTCCTTCTTGGTCCCACTGGTGGACTTGCTAATCCTCTTCCAGCTTCGTCCAAAGCTGTGTTTCTTTCTCGAACAAGTCGTATGCCGCGTGGAATTGTCGTTCTATCTATTTTATCTACGCCATTGCCTCATGTTTCCTTTGATCCTTCATCTCTGGTGG
>JASDQU010738611.1:162773-191634 GCA_032191745.1 Picea mariana | reverse complement strand
GGCGCGTACATCTCTGTACTTCCTCAAAAAAGAAAGAAAATAAACAATATTATAGGGCAGGGAGAACTGGTATGGCACCTGAAGATGACCATAATCCCTTAAAAGACTCAAAAGACTCAACAGAAACTTAAAAGGTACAAAAACCAATCAGACAACCCAAAACCCCTTGAAACCCTAGAGGCTTCCCATTATGGTCGCTAGTTCTGCTAGTGGGAAAACCCCCCTATGACTACACCGGGGTTTAGAATGTAGGCGAATCAATTAACCGTCTAAAAGTCAACTACTTCTCTAGACTACCCCAAACATACCAAAACTTATACAAGAAAAGAAAAGATGAGGGAGATCGGGTAACTATGCCTCTACTTCACGTCCGATGATGATACCCTCGTGCTTGGAAGCTTTGCTGAATGCACGCCTCCTCCCGGGGCTGGCCCGCATTCAAAGATAATGAAACAAAAAAATACAAGCATGCTATTTCATATACAAATTAGGGTTATAGGTTAGAATGTCAAAACATAAACCAATAAAAGAATTCATTACACCATGATTTGGGACAGGAAAAGTAATTCTTTTATTAATAACTCAATGATTATACCTTTACAATCAAAGCCAACTATTTCTCCACAAACTTGGTCTGGGATCCTCTTCACCAAGATCCAAGTGCACCTTTGTATGGATTCTCCTCTCAACCTTCTGATCTCTTCTTGGGAAGTGAATGGGTTCTGATGGAGGAAGAAGGGCTAATGGGGAAATGCTGAGGCAATTCTCATAAACGGGCTGCAATAACTTGGGCAAGGAGGGGATGTGAAACGAGCAGAGTTTCACTGTTCTTATGTCTAGATGTAAAAAATGAGACCCCAACACATCCTTTTATATGACAAAAGGATGGTTATTTGGTTGGGTGATGGGCTATAGGAGGTGGATTAGTTGGGAAACTACTCAATAGCCTGTAATCTCAACGAATTCCTTGCAACTTTTTATTTTTTGCAACTTTTGCAAGTATATGTGGGTTGTAATGGTGCAACATGTGTATGTACACGAGCTTTAGTGGTGCAAAAAGTGTATGTACATGGGAAGTAATGGTGCAGGGTGCGTACATCTTCACAAAAGTTGTTTTTAATAAGGGAAACTCAACACAGCTTTGGCAAAAAATGAAAGTAAGAGGGCCAAAGGCCAGGTATGCATGTATAAAGAAATTTAGGGTTATAACAATTTTCCAATTTTGCAATAACCTTTCCTCTCCCATGTTCTTGCTTTGTATCGACATCGTGTGAAGCTTGTCAGAGAAGTTACCGCAATTATGCTTTAATTGAATCGCCGGTTCCTTCATACTTTCCATTGATTTCCCTTGTCGTCGCCAGTTTCAGCGATTAGTGTGACGTCTTGTCAGCCGTTTTCGACATTCAATTCCGATATCCTCCGTCAATTAGTGCTTCTTTTGCCATATTCTCCTTTCCCGCTTGTTTCCTACTTGTAGTGACTGCTGGCCTTATCTCCATCAGGCTCACATTCTTGAGCGTGCGTTCTCCTTCTACTTTCATCGCACTATGCCTCTATTGGTACCTTTTGAAATCCTGCACTATATCTTTTTTTTTTTTACTGCGCAATGACTTTCAATTTGTGAGTGGTCGACTGTCCTTGCACAACTTCAATCGGTTCCCATTGATCATTCCTCTGAGTTCCGTGCCATCTAAGTTCTTCAACTGTACAACTCCCCCATCTGTGACAGTTTGTACTTCGTATGGTCCTAACTAGTGCATTCTGAGTTTTCCTAGGTGTTGAATGGATTTACTGTCATACATCAATACTAAGTCTCCTTCCTTGAAAGTTTTCCTCTTGATATGTCTGTTGTTCCAAGATTTGTCCCTTTCTTTCTGAACTTCTTGGTGGAATCTTGCTAATATCCTATCTTCCTCTAGGATCATCAGTTTATTCAGCCTATCCTGTACTGCACCTCGTTCTATCATGTTTGTAATTGCTGCTACGTGCAGACCAGGTACCAAAAATTCCAATGGCACCACTGCTTCTTGTCCATATACCAATCTGAATGACACGTGTCCTGTCAATTTCTTGCATGTGGTCTGATATGCCCACAATACTCCTGGTATTTTTAGGTCCCAATCATCCCTATTAACGTTACAGATCTTCGTTAGTGCATTTTCAAGGATTTTGTTAAAGGCTTCTACTGTTACATTTGCTTGTGGATGATATGGTGTACTCTTTTGATGATGGACTTCAAAATCCTCAGTCATAGACTTAATAGTGTTTTTAATATAGTGAGTGCCTTGGTCACTCATCAAAATCCTTGGGCAACCAAATCTGGTGATCACTTGCTCAATCAGAAAGTGTGTTGTTGTTTTTTCACTACAATCTTTGATTGGTGGTGCTTCCACCCATCTTGTCAGGTATTGTGTCACAGTGATAATGTACCTTGCTCCTATCCTCTTTTCTAGTGGGTTAATAGGTCCCACAAAGTCTATTGCCCATTTTTTGAATACCTGCAAAGTTACCCGTGGTCGCAAGGGCATCTCGTCCCTTCTATTTGGTTTACCAACCCTCTGACATACATCACATCTCTGGAAGTAGTCTTTTGAATCTCTTTGTGAATGGTCAGCCACCATAGTCCTGCATGAAATACCTTCTGTGTGGTAGCTTTGCCTGCGTAATGTCCTCCTGCTATTCCCTCATGGGCTTCTGCTAAAATCATTGGTCTTTCATGTTCTAGCACATATCTTCTCAAGATGCTATCTATGCCCATTTTGTATAAGTGTCCTGCAATAAGATGATAGTCTGCAACCCAGACTACTAGGTTTTTCTTCTGCACAGTGTTATATTCCTACGGCGCAATCCCTGTACTCAAGTACTGGATGATGTCTGGGAAGTATTCATCGACAATCTGGACTGAAAATAAATGTGCATCCAGAAAGTTGTCCTCTAAATTTGTAGGTTCCTCTCTGTTCGCGACCCTTGACAAGTGATCGGGTCGTGCGTTCAACTTCCCTGGCTTAACTATTACTTCAAAATCAAATTCTTGAAACAATAGTAACCATTGACAGATTCTCCCCCCCAACACTGGATTTTTGACTAGGTATTTGAGCGTTGAATGGTCTGTGAACATATTAAAATGTTTCTCTAATACGTAGTGTCTGAACTTCTGAAGCGCGTAGACCATAGCTAGGCCTTTTGTCTCTGTAGTGTTATAGTTCTGCTTCGATTTTGACAATTTTTAGCTAGCAAATTCTATAGCATGATCCAATTCTCCTTCTCCTGGCTGCGCCGGAATAACTCCAAGTGCTATGGCCGATGCATCTACATGTACGTAGAATGTCTTCTCCCAGTATGGGAATACTATTATTGGCGTGGTGACCATTTTTGCTTTCAGCGTATCTAGACCATGTTGACACTCCTCATTCCACTGGAACTTTGTATCTTTCCTTAACAGTTTCTGCATTGGTGCGGTGATCTGTGCGTACCCTTTTATAACTTTTCTGTAGTATCCTGTGTGTCCCAATGTCGATCTTAGTTAACAAACTATTTTTGGTGGTGGCAGGTTAACGATTACTGCAATTTTGGTAGGATCTACTAGTAAACCTTTCTTGAATACTATATGGCCCAATAATATCCCAAACGGTGTTCTGAAGATGCACTTCTTGATGTTTAACGATATCTAGCATTGCTTGCATCTTTCTAACATTAGTCGCAAGAGCTCTACATGGTCTTTCAACAAAATATAGACTGTGTAATCGTCGAAGTATACCTCTAGAAACTGGTGGATAAATTTTTAAAATGCAGCTATGACTACTCTGGAAAATATTGCTGGTGCATTCTTCAGTCCAAACGACATAACTGTGTACTGGTAGGATCCCCATTCCATAGAAAAAGTGGTCTTTTATCTGTCTTCCAACGCTATCTTGATATGATGGTATCTTCAAAATCTGCCAGTGAATGAATAAGTTTCATGTCCTCCTATGTTCTCCAACACCTCATCCGTGAAGGGTGTAGGGAATGGGTCATGTAGGTACGCATCATTCAACTTCCTCAAGTCGATGAATATTATTATCCCACATTGTTTTTTCTCCTAAACTACCATCGAGCTTATCCATTCCGATTCTTCCACAGGTTCTATGATTCTAGCTTCGAGCATCCTACTGATCTCATTTTTGAATTTTTTCTTATATATCAGATTTCGTCTGTATGGTCACTATTTGATCGGTCTTGCCTCAACTCTGAGTGGTATATTCATTTCACCTAGCTCTCCTACTATGCCCTTCATTTCTGTGAAAGTTATGGGGAACATGTCATTGTACTCTCACAGTAACTCTGTTATGCTTTCCACTATTTTCTCATCCCAGTAGTCCCCAATGCTGGCCATTTTGGCATTCTCAACTATCCCAATATTGACTTTATTCACCTTGACCAGCACAACAATTAATTTTGATTCTAGAGGTGGGACTTCCACTTCTCTTTTGCCTTCATCTTCCTCAATATGAATATCGCGCGAATCGTCTTCATCTGGTACTTCTTCCTTTACATGGTAGCATGACAAAAAATATTTCACTGTCTGTCTGTTCTGCTGTTGCTCTTCTGTTATGAGTTTGACTTCTAGTTCCTTAATGAATATCACCCCTCTTATTTGTTTAAGTGCTGCATCTATGTTGGGGTTCTCATGCTCAAATGCGAAACTGACTGTAAAGTTTTGTTGTAGTACTATCCAGCTCACAGTTACTCTGCGCAATTCCTAGTCTTTATACCAGTTTGTTGGGATGCCCTCTAAGTTATGTACGAAATGATGAGGCCATTCCTATGGAGGTGTCATTTTCCACAGTGCTTTGCGATTCTCCAAGTGTTCCTCTAGTGCCCCTTTTCCATCGTACTTCTGTTGCTGGTTGGTTCTCTGTTTTGCACTAAACCTTATGCATAGTAACCACTTACATTGGTACCAATCCTTGATTTTTTCCTTGTGTGTGCCCCACCATCTTGCAGGTGTGGCCTTGAATGCTATATCTAGTGCTAAGAGTCTCCGATTTTCTAACACTTTATCTTTGTAATGTGTCAGGAATTATTCTAGATCATTTACCCCATGGAAACTGGGTGGTCCCCTTATCTCCGTACCTACCCATCTTACTGCGCGGTCTATTCTTGCGCATCTCCTTGTGGAGACTTCGTGTAGCCTCTGTTTCAGTTCTCTAAACCTATATCTGAGTTTGATGCACATGAAGTAATTCTCCACCAACTGAGTATCCCATCTGCACTTGAGTTTACGTAATCCTAATCTCATGCAATTGTTCTGTACAATTGGCTAATTTCCTCCAAGTCCAAGCAAGTAGGCTCTACAAATATTTCCCTTTCCGATGGGGCTAATTGCATAATGACCCTGTATTCTCTTGAATCAAATCTCATTTTCCATGTCTTTAAGTTGATTATGGCCTGGTTATCAAACACCCAATCCAAGCACAATAATGTTGGATATGGTGTTGTACCATCTACTATCTCTATTACTTCGAAGTAAACTTTAGTGCACAGTCCATCCATGTCTACCGTTACTCCTTTCAGTCTCCCAATTGGTAAAACTCTGTGTTGGTTTGCTAGTTTCAACTGAACGAGTGAATATCCTAATGTGGGATCTCCCATACATTGCCATGCCTTCTTGGGTAGTACATTGACTTCAGATCTGAGATCCAGTATGATATCTCCCATGTTGAAATCTCCAATGTTGGCGTTCAGCCGGAACTCCCTACTTGTTCTTCTCCATGTATGTAGGTGATTGATTGTTTTCTGTTCTAGTTTTCCTTCTGTCTCTATGCTACATATTTCTAACATACTTTGTAATATCTTGAAAAAGGATGGATCATTTAGTATTTTTACACATGATTGAAAAAATCCTTTGATTGTACTTACTTGTCCCAGGGGCTGCATTTCTTTGGTATGATCCAAGGATGGAGGCATCTCGTACTATGGCACTTCCTTGCTATGCTGCGTGGTTGAGGTCAACACAATTTCTGGATTCAAAAATTCTTTTTTGGATTTCTTAAATGTTTCCTTCTCATTCTGCACGTCGAACTGTTTCCTTGGTTCAACATTCTTCTTCACCCACTGATGTTGTACATGCTCTTGTCGTACTGCATCATTACATGTTTCATCTCATCTGTGTGTAACCATGTTGATGTTTCTTACTTCATCCCTCGCTTATACTGAAATCCATTGAACATTTTTATTGTTCTGATTCCTTTTTTCCTGGATCTTCCCTAATAACGTAAAAAATTCTTTCGTGTCATGATTCGTTGCACGACAATACATACAATTCGCTGGTGGAAGTGGACATTCTCTTGCATAATGTCCTGGTTGTTGACAGTTGTTACATACTATTGGTCCTCGAACTCTTCCAAAGCCTCATCTTGCTCGTCCTCTGCCTCTGAAGCCATCTCGATCCCCTTGTGATGCGTTATACTGAGGCGCCTGGTTAAACTACGCAGTATTGTACTAGGGTTGTACTACGTTATATGGTTGCTACATAATATTATACTGTTGCTGTGCAGTGTTGTATGGGCCTAGTACTTGGTTAAACTGAGGTGTGGCTTTCCCGGTCATCATTTATACCTGCACCCTATATGCATATGATGTCCTCTCTCTAATCAATTCCATAGTTCTACAGTCTTTGTCATCATGGCTCACTGACTTGCAAAAGTTGCACTATGAAATCTTTGGGACTGTCATGTACTTTTGCATCATTGGGTAGTGATATGGGTCATGGCCCTATTTCTTATAGATTTCGCACCATAGTCCTCCTGTTGGTAATGGATTTGGCATCCCTACTTCCATGTACTGTGCGAATGTTGGACATTTGTTCTTATGGTGTCCTTCCGTCCTGCATGTGGTACACCAAACAATTTCTCATTTGTCCTTACTTTTGTTTTTGTTTAGCTGGAACGTTAAGTTCTTTAGATCCTCCATCAACTCTTCGATGGCTGAATTGGTCTTCTGATATTGGTTTTCTTCTAGTTGTAGGGCTGCCTGCAGAGCCTTTTCCTGTGTCTGAACTTCTGTTGTCACAATGGATATTTTAAGTGTGGTAATAGTGAATTGATGAATAGGTGCATGTGCTGCATATCTGTCATGAGATATTTCAAATTTCATTTCATTCGCTTGAATCTCCAATCAATCTCCCATACAGGTTCTCCTGGTTTCTATATGATTTCTATCATCTCGTTCATGTACTGGTCTTCTGAGTTTGGCTTCTAAAACTCATTTATAAACAATTTCTTGATATTCGTAATCGTTCTGGTTATCCCTGGTGGATTGTTTATGGATAAAGTCATATATCAGTCCAGTGCACGATCCCTTAGTGTGATAACTAGCTGTGTAATTTTAGTGTCCTCGTCTATGATTTGTTTCACTTCCCATATCTTTTCACAGATAAACACGTGCTTTTTCGGGTCCTCCGACACTTCTCTTTTGAATTATGGTAATATGATGGTGGGATCGTGTCCTGCCATCCTGAATGATGAACTACTACCTCTGCGCAGTGTTGATACTTGACTAATGATCCCTAAACTGGCTCCCCCATTTGTTGTTGCTTGTGTAGATGTACTTTCAGATGTCTTCCTTCTCCTGAAATTCGGTTGTCTAAACGGTAGTGTTCTTTTTGGTGTGTTAGTCACACATGGGTTTATGGGTTCTACACTGACATTAATATGGATAGGATTGCTGCCTTCTATTCCAGCTCTTGGACCTCTCATCTTCCTCTCATATGTTTTGTGCAAGATTTCCTCAATCTTCTCCACAACCCGGAGATCCTCTAACTCCTTTTCATCACTAGCCAAGCCTTCCCTCGTGGCTATGGCTCTCTTCTTGGTGTTCACCTTGTACTGGTAGGGTACTCCACTGCGCGTCTTTCCATCTGTCACCATGATCCACTTGATCTGGTCATCATCCATCATGATTAGGTCCAAGGCTTCCTCCTTTCCTTTATCTCCTTCCATTTCTCTTTTTTTTGTCAGTGCTTCCTCCCTCCCCCCATGTACACAAGGAAGTTTAGCTATCTGATTCTATTGTGATTACACCTTTTTTTATAGAGAAATATCTTAATAGACGTATACAGTGATAAAATATACCTTCCTCGAGGCCCACGTAGAAACTCTTGCTCTACTACATTGTACGACTTCACTATATCTACTGCAATTTTTTTTATAAAGCCTGCCACAATACCGTCGTGCCAAAAATATACTGCGTGAGTGAATTTGTTATTCACCTGTTGTAACTGCTCAAACTGAACTGAGGTCCACTCTAATTGTTAGATCCAATTTGTTGCGTGGTTATCCTTCAACCTCAATATCCAATCCTATAATAAGTGTGGAAAATCACAGAAAAAGACTTCATGCAGATCAATAAACACATACTTTTCAAGATATTTGCGCGGTGTTACTCTAGGGTTTCTGTTATATTTTTTCTCAAACTCTAGCTCCTTTGTCTTCAGCCAACTTTCGATCTCTGCTTTTGTGGGACTCCATGGTATCAACATCCCCTTCTTATCGATGCATTCTTCTCACCTTCTTGTCGTTCGATTTGGTATTCCTTTGACCCGCCTTCCGCAAATCTTACCCTCTTTTAATCATATCTTCAATAGATCTCGTCTACTCAATCCTATGTTGTTCCAACCAGAAATAGAACCATTTGTTGGTTTGCTTATTTGAGTTATACCTTTAGCATGATTGACCCAGGTTCAAGTCTACTAGGGATCCAACAAAGCCTCTAACCCTCTTGGTAAACCAGAAGGCAACACAATACACATAGTGAATTGCGTAGTCTCACCCGAGATAGTCTTAATGGGTGACTGCAATACTCAAGTGCTTGCAGTCCAGGACTGAATGGATATCTTTGAAGTGTGCGCTGAAATTTATATTTAATTATTAAAGCACTATACTTGCATTCTCATTCATGCATGTAATGTAATCAGATTCATTAATTCATTCATACATCATTCTAACATCTACTCATATACAATACAATAATTCAATCACATAACACATGTTTTACCGTGGTTCACCCCCTCCTAGGCTACGTCCAAAAAGATATGGATCTCAAGCTCTTCTACTAGGGTAGTTCCAAAACTACAACATCATGTGCTCTACAACTCATTCTTAGGTGGGTTGAGATCTATTATGAGGCGAACTAGATCACACTAGGTTACTCATCTTGTGATCTAACCCTCAAAATCAACCCTTTAGACCCTCTACAACTCAACAAATTACAAAATTGGGTTGTATGACAGAGTATTACAAACTAGTTACTCCTTCTCATGCGAGTAATGCTCTATCAAAATGGGACCCTTCCTCCAAAAAGCATCCTCTCCGTAGTGAACAACTACTATTTACATAGACCTCCTAGGTATCTATTTATATCTGTTTCTGGCTCATCAACCATTACAATGTATCACAAAAACCCTAACCCTAACGTCATTAGGTCTTCCATGCATGCACACGTGTTGCTTTTCCTTCTAGCCATCGCTTTACTCGTGCATGGATTTCTTCCCAAAATAACCTTTCTTTTTTATTTGACCTGCTTCCAACAATGAGTTTTTTCTATTTTTAGTGGTTTTCTAAATTAATTCTGGATTAAGGGATTATGGTGTTGGTAGCTACAGAATACCTAAAATATTGTATATATTGTATTGTGAATGGTGAAATTAATACAATGAAGATTTGAGAGGTGCAACACCAAGGAAGGTTGGTTTTCTACCGGGTAAGGKTTTCTAGTGTAAATTTATGTGTACTATGTGTATGAGCCATTGATTAATTTATGTTTTCCTTTAGAATCTGTATGCATTGCTTTACTTCACAGGTTTAAAACTTACACTAGGGGCCTTAGACATGGTCCCTTGCCCCCTTTCTTGTTTATTTTGGTTGTAGAAGGTTTGAGTAGGATAATTCTAGAAACAAAAAGGATGGGTGAAATTAGAGGTATTAGAGTGGGAGGATCTGTGTTTCTTTCACACTTATTGTTTGTAGATGATATCTTTCTCTTCATTCATGGTTCACTTTGGGAAATGAATAATTTTAAGGGTATTTTGGATACAAACTGCAATGCAATGGGGATGCAGATAAATGTAAATAAATATTTGTGCTCTATAATGAGTTAGGGCTTGATTTAGAAAATCAAATTTCATAGATATTACCACTTCCTACAAGCCATATTGATCAAAGAGTAAAGTATCTAGGTTTTGAATCCAAAGCCAAATTGCTAAAGATATGATGATTGGTTGAGGTTATTTAAAAAAATTCGAAGCTAGGATGTCTTGCTGGTGTGACAGATGATTATCTTGTGGAGGAAGACTGATTCTTGTAAAAGTAGTTTTGGAAAGAATTCTTGTATATTGGTTAGCTATTGCACATGCACCAAAATGAATTCTTGATAAAATTATGAAAAAATGAAAAAATTGTCCTTTGGATAGGTAGAAAACAAATAGAGGAAATCCGACTTATAAAATGGTCAAAACTAGCAAGGCCAAAAGAGGTAGGAGGTTGAAGAACATTTATGTATTTACTCAAGCTTCAATGGTTGCAAAAATCACATATAGATTTTTTTTATGAAGGTTTATGGGGCAAAGTCATGAGAACTAAATATTTCAAAGGTAGCTCTTTGGAGGATTGGATAAGGACACAAATAAAATCTATCAAGGGGGCATCCAATGTCTGAAAGGGTTTGGCGATATATTTTCCAGTTATAAGAAGATGGGTAGCCTAGAATATATGTAGAGGTGATAGGATTAGATTAGGAGAAGACCCCTAGGTTGGTTGCAATGAAAATTATAGTTTATTAAGAGAATCAACGACACAACTTCATGCATAAGGAGAACCAAAACTAACAGATGTTTCCATTATGGGAGCACTTATGGGTTGGTACCAACCCTATTTGTCAGTTGAAGCTCTGAACTTGCAAGGTAACTTGGTAGAAGAATGGACACATTATACACAATTGTTAAATCAAAGTGTAGTTTTCTTACAAGACCTTGAGGATGAATTGCAATGGTCATGGAATAAATTCAGAGGTGCTCTTTTGACTAAATTAGGGTATGAATATTTGATAGTGCAAGACCTAACATGTGATAGGATTTGATGGTGGAAGATGATATGGAAGCTAGGGTGTACACTTAAAGTTATATTTTTCACATGGATAGCTTTATGCAACACGATCTTCACATGGGAAACTAGTAAAAAATGAAGTTGAAATGACACAAATAGATGTATTTTGTGCAAGGTAGAAGGAGAATTAGTTGACCATATCTTTGTTTCATGCTCTTTCTCTAAATCCGTTTGGAATAAAATTCTTTTGATGGTGGGTGAAGTCAACAAGTGGAATAAAAACACACTTATGGAATGTTTTTAGGCTTGGATGGATGATCCCTAAATAAAGTCTCACAAATTTTTACCATTTTATGTTCTTTGGGGCTTATGGCTATGTAGAAACAAAACATTTTTTCAAGCAAATAATAGCAGGGGATCTCCGTTGCTGCAAACTGCACCCGCCTGTTGCCTTTGCTCATGGCTATCACTTGTGACCCTGAACAACTTCATGTGATAACATTGGCTCCACAGGGGATGGAATGCTCCCTATGAGTTTCCAAGAAAAAGAAGTTCCAGTGCCTTATGATTCAGGTGGTCTTGGTGGCCACCCACCTTCTCCGACTGACTCAAAACAATTTTCTAGCAGTTTTGGTAATTTACTATTTTTAGCAGGTTTTAACTTCTGGGGCCATTTTGAGGGCCTAAATGAAGGTTTTTTGAGATATAGGTTCTCAATGATAGCTAAAAGAATAATAGAGACCCCAAAATGAATCTCCTTGATGATACCTTTCTAGCGAGCTATCATATGCCTAAAACGAAGATCGTATGAAAAAGTTACGACCCCGGGAAGTTGATGTACTAACTTACCCAAAAGGGGCCCACATGACTTTTGGCGCTTCATCTCCTAGGGTTAGGTTTTTGGATGTCTAGGGTTTTTGGCATTCCTTCTTATTGTAAAAATGCCTTCAGAGCCTCATTGTAATCATCTTCTTGCGAATGCGAGTAGCCGTCACATCTCTTCTCAGAGATAACCTGCCACCATTCTAGCAAGTCTTTCACTCTATATTGTTACAATCTTTGTACATTTCTTTTATTAATAGAAATCGTGTATTACTGTATCTCTATGTATATGGTTGCATCTCTTATATATTTCTATTATATTATTGGATATACGCGATATCTCTGTGCATTTCTTTAGTATATCTCTTCTCTCATTTCGTGCCGAAAATAATCCGGATCAGTGGTATCAGAGCAGGCTACTCTTGATCATTTTTTTTCAGTGCATGTTCCCGACGAGGTCCGAGTATAGCAAGTTGGATCTCGAGCTTGTCTCTCTTGAAGACAATCTCTCTCGCACACCCAAGAAACCCTCAATGGTAGAAGAAAAGAAAAATGATGGAGCAAACGATCCTATCAATCTGTTGCTTGAGCAAGCTCTCATGCAACAGAGGGATGAAATGATGGAGAATTTACCCCACATACTTAAACGCCTGTCGATAACATCAGGTGCATCTTCATCAAGCGGCCACTTTGGAGGCACCTCTCCTTTCAAGGTACAAGTTAATTTTGATATTCCTTTATTTGAAGGACAAATAGATGCAGACGCCCTAGAAAAATGGTTAACTCTGCTAGAAGGTTATTTCTCTGTTCACAATTTTTCTGACAAAGAAAAGATCACCTTCACACTCCTTAAAGCTCTCCCTCATGTCAAACATTGGTGGGAAACTTATTGGGAGCAAATTTCCACAGAGGAGTCTGGAATATATGGGGCCGATCCCACTTGGGATTTTTTTGTGGATGTGGTAAAGGAACATCATTACCCTATTGGAAACTATGAGGACCAGTACATGAGATGGACCACACTGCGGCAAGAGAGGGGCCAAGAAATTCCAGAGATCACCAATACCTTCCATACCTTGCGCACCAAGTTGGGTATCAAAGACTTCGAGTGACATTTGGTTTTGAAATACCGTGGGGCTCTACACAGATACATCCAGACTGAAATGGATTTTTTGGACATCTCATCACTCAGTGCTGCTTATAGATATGCTGTTAAAATTGAGCAGAAATTTAAGCACCAGAACAAACATGAATTCGGGTCTGCAAATCAGCAACAACCAAAGTATGACAAAGACGGCCCTAACAAACAGTCTTCCAAAAACCAGTCCAAGACATAGGAAAAGAAGGGTCACGGGAAGACGAAGAAGGACAACGGAAAATGGTGTGATTTCCACAAAATCCCCTGGCACAACACCGATGAATGTCTCTCAAAACAGTCATTGGTGGCCGAGATGAAAGACAAGGAGCCGAACCCTGATTCAGAATCTGATTCTGAAAATACTGGTAAAGGATAGATCATTGAAGCAGACCCCACTACTATTGTCGCGACCACAACAATTCAACCAAAAGAACCAACAGATCCTGAAGAGGGGGAGATCCTTTTTCATTCACAGATGTGGGTGAAGGGGACCCCGCTGCATTTTATTGTGGATAGTGGAAGCCAGAAAAACCTCATCTTAGCAGAGGTCGTCAAATAGTTGGGATTGTCGAAAACACCACACCTGCAACCATACAACATCGGGTGGCTTCGGCAAGGACGAGTTCTCCGTGTCAGCCAACAGTGTCGATTGTCATACGGCATCCAACCCTTCAAGGATAAGGTATTATGTGATGTTTCCCCACTAGATGTCTGTGATGTTCTCTTGGGCCAACCATATATGTGGAGACGCCATGCTGTTTATGAGTCTTGACCTTGTAGTGTCATTGTTACTTTGGGGGGTCATCTCTACAGACTACCAGAGGTAGTTCCAACTATTGTTCCACCTAAAAAGTGTCGCAAGGTAGTATATCATACTGCAAAACTCAGCTTCTTCACAATCTATTCAAAAGGGGAACAAAAGGACACTGCAACCACTACAACCTCGCCCCTTGCACCTTCTGTCCAACATAAGCAGGTCGACAAGGTTGCAACAAAGCACAAAGATTCCTTTTGCACACCTTCCTCTCATGTAGCTCAACTTGTTGAACAACCTCAACTTCAACAGGTTCATGACAAACTTCCACAAACTAAGCAGCGTGACGTCTCTAGCAATACAAGCAACTCACCAAGATGTAGATCCAGCAAATGCTTTTCCCTCTCCCCCGGGAAATCAATGCAATGGAGACCATTGCTTCCTAAGGAGGGAGGATTGATCCAGGTGGATCTCGGTGGCCACCCACCTTATCCGACTTGCTCAAAACAATTTTTTGGCAATTTTGGCAATTTACTATTTTTAGAAGGTTTTAACTTCCAGGACCATTTTGAGGGCCTAAATGAAGGTTTTTCAATATCGAGGTTCTCAATGATAGCCAAAGGCATGGTTGATCCCCCAAAATGAATGTCCTCGACGATACCTTTCCAACGAGCTATCATACGCCTAAAACGAAGATCGTATGCAAAAGTTACGACCCCGGGAAGTTGATATACTAACTTACCCAAACGGGGCCCACATGACTTTTGGCGCTTCATTTCCTAGGGTTAGGTTTTTGAATGTCTAGGGTTTTTGGCATTCCTTCTTATTGTAAAAAAGACTTCAGAGCCTCATTGTAATCATCTTCTTGCGAATGCGAGTAGCCGTCACATCTCTTCTCAGAGATAAACTGCCACCATTCTAGTGAGTCTTTCACTCTGTATTTTTACAGTCTCTGTACATTTCTTTTATTAATAGAAATCATGTATTACTATATCTCTGTGTTTATGGTTTCATCTCTGATATATTTCTGTTATATTATTGGATATACACGATATCTCTATGCATTTCTTTAGTATATCTCCACTCTCATTTCATGCCGAAAATAATCCGGATCACCTTAGTTTTTGGGTTGTAGAGTCGAGCTCAAATACATTTTGCTGAAGAAAACAGGCTAGCATGTACACTAATCAACTTAAAAAAGGAAACAAACACAAATGCTCCAGAAGGAGATTATTTATGTGCAATCCTAAACTAATCGATTTTACAATGCGCTAGGTGAAAACAAACTTCCACCAGATCCATTCAAGAAACTTCCTAATTGAAAACTTATTTACTCTGTCACTGATCAACAAGGGATAACAAAAATGTGACAACAACCTAATTACATTCTTCAGATTACCTCCCAATGATGAAGGTAAGATAAATCTTGGAGGCTTCAATACATTAAGGAAATGCAACTCCATGTATTCCCCTACAAGGTCATAAAATAAGTGATAAAACCTACTAGGTTGGTAATAGAAAGCTTGCTCTGCTTTACAACTGCTCACATATGGTTGAATGTCTATGGCAAGCACAGGTGAGTGAAAGGATGATGCAGGCTGTTGATCCACTTTTCTTTTGCCTTCTCTGATAACATCTACTAACTGATGGAAATACATCTCCTCATGTATATCAATGGATGGATCTTTCTGTCTATCATGTTGCTCTTGGTAAAATCCATTACTTTAATTAGAAGGATGGCTACTAATGATTTTTTCTTCCAAGACAAGAAACACCTCAACATCTTCATCACTGTCTCCATAATGGTCAAATAAAGGAGGAGTTTCGAATGACATGCCAAGAGATATCTCCTTCCCAACATGAGAAGACTTCTCTTCATTATTAAACACATGCTCCCTTTCATGATTCAATCCAGGAAGCAATATCTTATCATCATCATAAGAGTAAAAAACAAGCTGCTCATATCTAGGATTTTTAGAGACAGGGTTACAAAGAGTATCAGCTTCCAGAACAGACTCAATTTCTGCACTTTCCTTATTGAGACAATAAACCAAGTTTTCATCTGATGCAGATGAACATGGAAGAGAAAGAGATGATTCCTCATCCAAGGAATCTTCTTCATTCTCACATCCTTCATAATAATCAGTTATACCCTGAACATAGTATTTATACTCCTCACAACAACTATGACAAATTAACTCAGAGGAATAACACTTTTGAAAATGAATATTGAAAGCTGCATGAAACTCTTTGAGTGAAGAAATACTAGAAATATCAAGAGAGTGATACCAAATACAAGAATCTCATTGAAGAGAGTACATAAACAACTTCATAAGTATGTCTTGGTGTTGGATGTCAAGCTGTTGCATCAAAGCATGAAACCCTAAAACATGTTCAAGAGGGTTGTCATTCTCACCTTCATAAAATATTGGTAGTAGATATTTCCATTCATTAATTTGAGGTACGGGATGTGGATAACCAACTATGGATGAGAAATTTAGTGGGGAAAACCTCCTGGCCAAGATAGTCTCTTGCCTCCTGGCCAAGATAGTCTCCATAACCATTTGGTTTGTCTCCTTCCAGTGGAGTCACCAACAGATTCTGAATAATGGAGTCGCCATGGTGAAAGATAAGCAGTCAAAACAATGTGTCCAACTTCAGTTCACCATCTAAAACTAGATCTCTTTGTTGTCGATATCCCAGAGAAGATATCTTCGCTTCCGTCCCTGACAAAAATGACATTAATGTTATAGCTCCAAGATTCACCCCCAGACTGCAAATGAGAGTAAGCATGGTAACATTAAATTTGTTTCAAGTGGGTTTAACATCGGGGGTTAGGACAATACTACAAAGAAAGGAAAAGATAATAGAGGTCGCTGCAGATCAGTCCTGGACCGTTGGGATATGGAGTCATAAGTATCGTGCATAATGAAGGCATTTAAACTACCTATCAGACAATGGATTTATTTGGTGACGAGGAGAAGGAATACAAAATGTGTCTTAGTGATAAACGATGAAACATGAGCAATATGACAACAGATCCTCTACCGCCTCAGGAATCCATAGATCAAAGATGCTACCTCCAGACAAGAAGAAAACCAACAACTGTCTGAGTGATAAACGATGAAATATGGGCAAGATGACAACAGATCCTCTATCGCCTCAGGAATCCATAGATCAAAGATTCTACATCCAGACAAGAAAAACATAACAACATGTAAACTAAGAAGACAATCTGATAAAACAACTCAAAGGAATCTTCAATAACACAATATTTTACAATCCATGCCTCTCATGCTTACAAATTGAAAAATACAGTGCCATGCTCCTAAATCTCTCTCGGCTCTCCGACCTCTGAACCGCATGAACTCCCCCTTTACAAATTCTTAATTGACCTATTTATACTCAGATCAATGGACAACTGCTAGGAATGTGATCTGGCCATCCCATCCAAGGCTCTTCGTATGTGCATCCTTCTGTCAGACTGTGCGTGTATCCTTCTGTCAGACGCAAGCTCATATCAATATGGGCCTCCAAGAAGAAACCATCCATCGTGGTACCTTGGGTTGACAGTCTTGTATTTACGACCAATCCCTCCATGCTTTCTATTTATGGGGTGAGTTGAGGTTTCAACCACCGCTTCCTCGTTTTATTTACTGATATTTTCTTGGGATCGAGACGAGGATTTGACGCCTAGAAGGCTGCAACGTGTTTCTCATGGATTGGGCGATGAATAAGCATGTGATTTTGGGCTGCAAAAGTCAGTCCTTGTTCATTAGCTGAATCATCCTCGGGATCGGGACATGACTTGACAACTAGGGGGAGACCACATGCTGTCCTTGGATATGGTGCTGAATGAGCACGTGATTTTGGGGCTGTCAAAAGTGGTTTGGACCCACATTGCTTTTGGGCCCGAAATGTGCCATCTTCCACCATGTAGCTTCCCCGCAATATCGTGGTTTGGATTTCAGCCCGCTTTTGGATTTTAACACCCGTGCAGTTTGCGGCGTCGAAATGACTGGTGGCCATTGATCTGACCGCGATCTGGGCATGCCTGTTATTTTAGCGCCCCCGCTAAAATTTATCCGCCTGCCAACTATGGAATTCCTCCAACTGTGCTAAGAGATGGCGCTAAACTAAACTGCGCAGGGGATCTCCGCTGCTGCAAACTGCACCCACCTGCTGCATGTGCTCATGATTGTCACCTACGACCTTGGACAACTTCATGTGATAACAGACCCAACAAAACATACAAAATATAAAAATCGAAAATTCCTTTAATTTCCTTTTTTCAAAAGATTTATTTCCTTTAGATTCATCCAAATGACAAACTCGATGTCTAGTAAAAAATGCACGAGAATGATTACTAGAATAATTAGGTCAGTCCAATTAAATCTAAGTTTTCAAATACAATATGAGCCTAAAGAATTGTGTAAAGTTAATTTAAGTCAAAGTGTGACAAAATATAAAGGATCATGACAACCTCGCAAGAACTATGCACACTATCAAGCTATAGTATAGACACGAGGCTAAAGGAGCATAATGCTCATTTATATCCTAATTAAAAAATGTTAAAACAAGTTTACATATCAAAGTATCACAAATTAGAGCCCTGGGAAGAAAAAACCAATCACAAAGTCGAAAAAATTACAATAATTTAAAACGAATTTAACCCATTATTTTTTTTAAACTCAAAAGGAAAATATCAATTTTTTTTCAACTTTATAGTTGAGAGTTGTAATAATATTTTATTTAAATATATATTTTGAGAAAAATGAAAAGAAGTAGAGGTATAAAATAGGTTTTCTACAAATAAGAGAAAATATGAAAAAAAAAATGCACAAACTAAGAATATGATAGTTAACATGATTTTTTCACAAAACTTATTTTGGAAGGAAAACTTCACACTTTAAAGTATGTTCAATATATTATTCATCAACTAAATGGTTACAATACATTATAGAGTCTCTGTGCTCTCAAGAGTGTTTAAAAGTGGGCTCCTTCTTGCTTGCCTCTCTAGACTAAATCCGACCTACATTATGCACTCTGGGACTACAATGAGCTATTTCTTGCTTGACTCTCTAGACCAAATTTTCCCTACACTATATGCACTTCGGGACTACATTGACCACCGAAGCCTATATGGGCCAATAAACCAATTCCTTAGTCCTATACCATGAAAAATCTTACAATGGAGTATCCCAAGCCATTAAATAGACTTCATCATATGAAATACCATGAGCAAATACCCTGGGTTGATAAATTGTGAATTGTAAACCCATCATTGATTGTATCAAAGTTATTTTAACAATTTTATGACTGAGTCAAGATTAGCCCAACATTCTCCCCTTTAAACTTGACTTGGGATAAACACCTACCCCCTTCAAAGTTTATTAACAAGGTATTTGAGAGTACAAGATGTACCCTGTTAGAACTCAAAATGCTCTTTTAAAATTTTAAGCGTCTTTAGCAAATTCATGCTTAAATGGTCAAATCCTTTTGATCATTTGCCTTAGGTCATAACTTTTGAATTCATTATTGAGTCATGATGAGTCTTATTCACAAATTTTTCCAAACTCCTATGATCTTTGATCTATCTTCTGACCTGCAAAACAAAAAATGGCTTTTTCATTAGTTTCCCTAAAACCTTCACTTATAGTTTTCTTTATTTAAAAAAAAAAGACATATCACTTATTTGTTTTTTTTACCAAAATAGTTGTGTATGTTCCATAAAAAATAAATTGAGTGGATTGATCATGTCCAAGATTGTAAATTTCTAAAAATGAGTTGAACCATGATCTATCCAGAATTGAGTGCATTGCAAATGTTAAAGGATATGCTGGAAAATGAGACTAAGGCCTAAGGAAAGAAAAAGAAGGCTGGAAAGTATGATTTGCAGCCATATAAGGCCAGAGACAAATGCTGTGAGCAGCTTGAAAAAGATGTGAAGAGGATAACAGGAGGTGAGTTACTATGTGAGGATGTGCCCATGGGAATTCAGTGCTCCCCAAAAATTGCACCTAATCAAAGCAAGGCAGGGGAGGAAAGCAAGTTGTCCATCAAATTTGGACATTGAAAAGGAGCTTTGCTACCCAAAAGAAGGGATTGTTGTAGCTGGAGGAGGAAGAACACTTTGATTAAGTGTCAACATTGAATTGAATAGAAGAATTGTTGGTGAAGACCACCAGTGCATAGAGGAATACATAGAGGAATAAAGAGAAGAGGATGCCCTCAAAGAAAATGAAACTGACCATGTTCCTGTAGAGGTACTAAAGAAGGCTGATTGTATGCAGCTTGTACACCAAGGAAAAGATGTTCCTGAAAAGATGGAGGCATTCAGTGCAGGTGGGATAAGGTTAAGCAGCAGTTTCTATGTATATCGAATTTCAGTATTGAACAGTCTGGTCTGGTCTTAGCCTATGTCTTTCCTTAGTCTGATGTTGGTGAAGTTTTTTTTTTGGCTGCTGTGGTTTCCAACATTTGAGTTTTCGGACTTGGGGCTGGCTTATTCTTTGAATACCCTGTAAGGAATGCATTTGAAAGTTATCTGGGTGCAGGTGTTTTGTTAATATGGAGAATGGACAGACCAAGGCACTTGAGCAGGTGCATCCCTTGCAAAATAAGAGACCTTCGAAGGACTTAGAGACAAATAGTTTGCCAGATGGTTGATTTTTGGGCCGTTATGGACCACTCTTACAGAATGTTTGACCTCTCATTTATAGTCTCAAACACTCAAAAATGCAGAGAGAGTAGCTAAAGTGGAAAACCAAGACCACAAATTCAAAGTTGTGATATCCCGATGCATGTGGGATTTTGCATTGAGTAATATAAAAAAAAGAAAACACAGGTGTATTTGCAAGCGTCAAAGGAGCCAACTGTCAGATCTCGCCAAGTGTTTGCAGATTCTGCAGACATAGAGGGTCGTGTCACACCAACGCACCGAGAAGACCAATGAGTTGTTGTTGCCGAATGCTTGCAGGTGTGAAAGGTATCAACAGTTTATGCTAAGTGCTTGCAGGGTTTGGAGGTGCGATTTTTATAGGCTCTGTACATGAGAAGGGTCGTTCCACACCCATGCATTCAGTAAATGTTGCAGCACTTCCAGGTGTCCTTCTCGAAACAACAAGAACCGGATAAATGAGTATAGGCTTGATTGTTGCGCTGAAGAATTTCCAAGCATACGTTGCTTCATTGCCCTATAAGTATATCGCAGAGGACGATGCATCAAAAAAGGCAAAGAATTCTCTTTTTCTTGTGCTTGTGATCCCTTTCGAACTATAAGGCGGAATCCGACCCGGTATGAAGAGCTCTGAGGATGTATCGACCATAGTTTTGGTTGCAATTTATGTCAATGGTATATTGGATGCAAAGCTCTGGCTATGTTAAATTTAGACAAGCTTGCAAGATTGAGTCCTGTATAAAAACTTATCTTACAACATGTTAGTGATTACAGAAATGGGTAGCTTCCCATTTGGATGTAAGCTCTTCGTTTTTCAGGTAACAGTAATTTGAAGTTGGATCTGCATGGATGCAACTTGCAGCCCATAAGCTTTTCTGAATACACACCTATTCTTTTCCAGTTCAAGCCTTAATGTTTTTTGAAGAGAGGGAAGCCTCTTCCAAGCCAGCTGAGATATAGCCCATTGAACTCTGGATGATTACAAACTCCAGTCTTATTATTTTCTAAAGACATGACAGGCTCTTCCAACGAACAAATAGTGCATTTGGGTTTTAAATGGTAGCATTCTAATGGCAAAATGAGAATTGAAGCCTCTTTATCTTCCATCAAAACAAAGAAAGGTTGAAGGAGACTCTTCTATCCTCAAGCAGAGCCTCGGTAGCAGTCAAAGAATTTATCATTTCAAACAAATTGAGGCAGCTCGAACTCGGCTTCAAATCGTCAAGACATTGAAGAATAAAAGACAGGTGGCATGGTGTTTGATATTAAAAGATTTAGTTTGATTCAAGGCAGAGGATCAGAAGTTCAAAATAACTATTTCCAGATTTCCAGGCAATCATCTCCAAATCTAAAAGACACTTGGCAATTTTGACCAATTCAAGGCTTTGTATAGGTAGCCAATCTTCAATCCCAGATTTTCGAGCAACGTATCTTCTTCATCTAATTCGAATCCAGCACTTGAAGCAGCCTTTCTAGCCTTTAGTTCAGTTTCTTAAAGAAGTTTGGTGTGTTAGCATGAAGACTGTCTCCTACAAAAAGTTGGTAGCGCAAGTAGCCTGTTGTCTACACTGTGCACTGCAAACCTACCTGTCTTCAACGAGGGAGAAGCAAAGTCAAACTTGACTTCTTTTTCAGTTTTGAAAGTGATGACTCATGGTCCAGATAGTGATGACAGTTTGAAGATGGAGACTTTGATAGGGATTCTAATCCCTTAGAAATAGGATCTAATTCCTAAAGTTTTGTAATAGATTAGATTAGAAGCAAATATGTAGTATTCGATCCCTTTTTGGAGGATCTGAGTTAAGCATTGTAAGGCTATTTAAGTCTATCATTTCTATAGTGTGGAGTGGGAGAGAGCAGTCTAGAGGACTGTGGTTCAACCTTTATCAATTGTAAGCAAACTGTACTTAGATTAGGCTGAGTATATATCCGAACGCAGAATTTCCCCTCTAGGATTTTGATGAGACTTCCATTGCCTTTCTTTTCTTTCTTGTATATGTGGATGAATTGCAAGGTTCATTGTGTCTATAACTCATTTGATGACTAAGAGATGCCATTCTTTCGTTGCATTAGTGGATTTAGATCCCACATATAGTTTACTATTGTAATTGACCATTTGTATATGCTTTTAGTGTATTGAGTATGTTGATACAGTGATGTTTTATATTCCATATTTGTTTTAATTCATTTGGCTTGTTATGTTGGGAAGAGATTATGAATAGGGAAGAGCACCAACAAGCCCAAGAGGAGCAACAACACATCTCTATACAACAAGGAGCAAGAGCAAGACCCTTTGTTCTTTGATTAGTAGCTGTCTTCCTCAGTCTAGGAAGGGCTCGACCAAGAACGCACTGCCTATAGACTTTTCATCCTGAAGCTCACCTACCTAGTTCTCATCCTTGCTTGTAATGTTTTATATTCCATATTTGTTTTAATTCATCTGATCTCTTTATAGAGGACTTTGCTTGCTGGAATGTGTTCATCATAGTCTTAGGCTAAGTGAGGCTTATCATTCATAGATTGATCCACCCTGCAGATTCTTTCATCCAACCAAATAGTTTAAGTTACCAAGCTCATTCCCTTTACAGTCAGGGAAAGACTCTTGGAGTGATAACATACCCTATCACCTAAGTCTACATCTAGAGTTTACACGGGTGAATCATCAAACCATTGTTATGCATGCTTCAATAGGACTTACAACCATATGCCCATTTACACATGTGATAAAATCCAACTCCATAAAAATACCTATGATTGTATTTGTGAGCAAGTAATGCTATGAAACATCAACCTTTTCATTGTCAACATCTTTCCTGCTCCAAATACAATTACATAGACCAAGTAGTTATCTTACCATTGTATTTTATGGATCTTATAGATCTCGCTAGCCTCCACATAGCCCTCTCCATGATGATACAAGAGATCTAGTCTGATTTGTTCTTCATGATTCCCACCAATAGACCACCAATAAATCTAGTCTTGCAAATAATAATCTCATGCTAATATTGTAGATATGAAATAGATCCATTGAAAATCGAGGCCTTGACATCATCACATCACACTTAAGATATGCATGCTTTAAATATGATAGATCGATCAAATCTTTATCCTATCTTGATAGGTCTAGGTATCCAAGTGGTAGATCTATCCACCTATAGACAAATCCATGCTTCTCCATGCATGTTCTAGGCCAAATCCACATGCTTTAAGCTCACTTGTGGTGCTTTCCATTTTCTTGCAACAAGTTTTCATTTTGCACAAGCTCCCACTCAAACCAAGATTAAATTTAAAAAGCTTGTCCCTAACACCTTGGATATGAGGTGATCACACTCTGATACCAAATGAAAGGAAGCAGAGGTGTGGAATGTGCTTCCTATACTAATCCATGAGAGAACAATACACAAAAACTAAGAACATGGTAGCTGCAAACAAATGAAATAAAGA
This sequence comes from Picea mariana, assembly GCA_032191745.1. Taxonomy (NCBI): domain Eukaryota; kingdom Viridiplantae; phylum Streptophyta; class Pinopsida; order Pinales; family Pinaceae; genus Picea; species Picea mariana. The sequence continues at coordinate 167,719 of JASDQU010738611.1, read as the reverse complement.
ACAAACCATTAGACAACACGATTTCCTTTCCCGGGGAAAATAGTTCTACAATACATTATAATATCTTCATGCTCTCAACAAGAGTGTTAAATAGTGATCTCTTTCTTGCTTGGCTTTCTAGACCAAATCTGGCCTACACTATGCACTTCGGGACTACATTGGCCACTTGGGTATATACTAGCCAATAGACCAACTCTTGAGGCCTATACAATGAAACATATTACAATGGAGTATCCCAAACCATTAAATAGATTTCATAAAATGAGTTATGCAATACCATGAACCCAAAAACCGTGAACTATAAACTCATCATTGCTGATTATAGCAAAGTTAATCTAACTACTTTATAAGGGAACCAACAAAAACTTATTGGACATTTCTTAAAATGATATTATACAATAAAATAATTTTTTCAAAGCTTAAAAATATGTTATGTAAAATACATTTTCCATATTTTTACTCAATAGAATATAATTTGTATTCAATAATTTTTTTTTTTCTGGTATATATCATTTTGTTATTTCTGAATATAGAAATGGTTTCAGTATGATGAAAAACCTCTAGGGCATTTTGATTATACAGAAATAATCTCTTAAATCTAAGGATCTAACAATTTCTGACCGAATTTCGAAATAAAATCCCTAAAAATATCACCTAAAAAAATCATTTGATAAAATATTTAGACTAAAAAGTTAATTTGTATTCCAATGATAATCGGCATTTAATATTTCTTTTAAAAAATAAACTGAGAAACCACCACATGGACTCCTTGCAGTAATTGCCATAACTAAACTTTCACCTGTGAAATATAAAATGATTGAGATCTTGTACTTTTGGCATAGCTATATTTAGTTAGAAGTTCTATGAAGTTTAGAGCAGTAAACTCAAACATCAATGCATCGCAAGGATTGAAAAACCACATTTTTTAATTTCTTAAAAAAAAAAGCACGGATTAAACAGTCTTGTTAATTTTACTTGTTATAGATTACATATAAAAGTTTATGTTAGGATGGATATATATGTAATATGTATTTTGAAGTATAAGGGGAACTCAACTAAAATCGGCAACAGACTTGGGGATCGACAATTTGACACTGCGCTATATACCAACCCGAAAGGAGAATCAGAAACCCGGAAGGTCAATCAGATGATATTGGTAAGAGAATCCACTGAACTATTTTTCCTTTGCTCACTAAATTAATCATTTTATCAGCTACATATTAACTCATGAATTATACGGTGATTCATTGTTATTGTAAAACAAATAATGTTAGGATTGAAAAGACAGAGTGAAAAGTTAGTGAAAAGTTAATTACAAATGTATGTTTACTTTTTAGAAAAATAATTTAACATAAAGATAGGTTGATCAGTATTTAACTAAGAAGTAAGAATATTTATAAATGAAAACTTTATTTAAAAGACAAACTGAATCAAGAAAAGAAGTCTAAAATGTATTGCTATTGATAAAGACCATAATAATAATAATAAATAGGGATTTGAAACACATAAATAGAATTCTCAAGATTTTCAGATAATCCCTTTTTAAGGTTCAATAAATCAATTCAATCATAGTGAATGTTATTCACATCTGGTAAGATAGAAAAAAATTTCCTAACAAAAAAACAAAAAAATTAACCAATAACAATGGGGTTGGTTAGTTGTTGTACAAAATGATTTTTTTTGGCCAGAATCAGGTGATATAAATTTACACGAATCACTATTTTTTGTTGTTCAGAATCTATTTCTGAATGCAGAAATGGATTCAGTAAACTCCCAGGCACTCGGATTTTACAGAAATAATCATTTAAATCTCAAAATCCAAAAATTTATGGCTAAATTTCAAACAAATATCCCGAAAAAAAATCTTCATTTCTTAAAATCTTTAACCTACCACCTAATTAGAATAAATCTCAACAAAAATATGATAAAATTTAAAACCAAACTTTGAAATGGAATATCCGCGTTCAAAAGAAAAAATAGGCTCAAAGATTTAATAATCTAAAAAAATCCTAGTGACAGAATTTTCTTACGACAATTTTACAAACACAACAATTTGAGTGGAAACAACGTGGTGGGCAGTCCAGGTTGTTTCCACTGAAATTGTGGTGCATGTAAAACAACATAATCATATCACCGCAGCAGCGAGGGTTCCCCTTAGTTCACCGGCTGAGCTCTGTGTAGTGTCTGATTATGTATTGACTAAATAGCTGCGCCCAACCGGAAACGACAAAGTTTTGAGATTCTCTACTCAAGTGGCTCTCGCTCACATGACCCGGACACAATATTGACTTTTCGATCAAAATTTAATCCATTCCAGCTCTTCCAAGGGGTTTAAATCCATTCTAAAAGGGCAATGGTAACTTTTTGAAATCAATGTTTTATTTTCAGGTTTAAACATTCTAGAAGGGCAATGGTAAATTTTTGAAATCATTGTTTTATTTTCAACAACCCGATAAAGAAGTTTCTTATTTTCAAGAATCAGAAAAAGAAGTTTTTTATTTTTAATAACCCATCAATTTTATTTTTAATTCATGCATGTTTAATGAGTATTATACTTTTCATGATTCAACACTCATTACTTGTTTTGGCATGTAAAGACTAAAATAATCTCTATTCTTGTTGGCTGTCATCTATTCCTTGATATTATGTATCCTTCCACAACATAAAATCCATCACAAAGCTCATACCTATATAATCCTATCACTTGTAATGACATATCAACATCTTGAGTGTAACTTGATCTAAGCTTCCAATAGAAACTACCCTATCTATATCAATCCCCACTTGAATTCATGTGTTATGTGCAATTTTTTATCCTTGTCAATATGATAATTAGCATGACATTTAATGTCCATATTTAATGTGTTCATCCCACACTAGCCATAATGCCATTTTCTTTGTTATCTTTGCCTTCTCTCTTGGTTTTGCAAAAAAACAATACAATTAGTCATCTGTTATGGGTGTAAATTGCAATGGCATTGAAAACATATTAGCAAGATTCACTACAAACGTGTGATTCAATGACAATTTTGAAGAGAACAAAATAAACATAGACTAAAGTGAGGAAATGGGGCATTCTCTCTTTCTTCATATTCATGTAGTCTAGATCTCTAAAAAAATTTAACATGTTGACAAATTTAACATGGTTATAGTGTTGGTATATAATATTTTATTACTATTTGAGAACAATCACCTCAACCACTTAGTATATTGTTCACAACATCCTTTTTATTGTAATAGATACTTATAGAAAAAACTCATAATTAATACTTGAATGGAATTCCCTTAACAATTCACTGATCTTGTAGAGGTCTTTTCAAGCTCATTGTAAATATAAAACAATTTTTCTTTGTTACACACCAAATTATGTTAATGATTTTGTTTGGGATAAAAAAACTCCATTAAGATCAATGATAACTTGTATGTTCTTGATTAAGTTTATGTATGAGCCTATGCAAAACATACCTTGTCAACATCACACAACCTAAAATTGGAATTACAATAATGAGAATCGTCATTCTATTCATTCAATTTTCTATATCATCAATTCCTTACTCCTCTCATCATTCCCCTTTCCCTAATTTTATGTATCTTTATCCATAACACTCATTCTTATTTCTAGAAACATTGACATCGGCGTGGCGATACTTTAAGTGTCAAATACTTGAGAATGCTCCTTAGATCTCTTTCCCTCCCCCTCATCACAAGCCCGAGAACAATGAAATGTATCATTTACAACCTTAATGCTTGGAGAAACATTTTTTATGCCTACGTGGGATTCTTAAGTAAGATATGGAAAATGTGACATCATTCATCTTATCCTTAGATCTATGCAATATGGATTATGCTCTAACATCCACTATGTCACACATTGTTTTGCATGGTTTGAGAAGTAGAGTGAGCAATCAATGTCCTCAATAAGAACCATATACTTGGTGGTCTTGATGATAAATTTACTTTAGCTTCGTGTTTGTATGGACCTTAGGAATCTCCAAATTATAGAAATCTTAGCCTACATAATAAGCAATGGGTGCAATCATACTAGATTTGCGTTTTCCTAGAGCCTTATAAAGTAAGTAAGCTCTCTTCATGACTTTTATAGTATTTTGATAGAATTAACCCCTTTCAATAAATACCTCAAGGTCTAAGAAAATTTCTTGTTGTCTAATAAGATTTACAACAAACACGACTCCCATGGTCAAGTGTGATTGTGATATTCTCAAGATATAAATCTAAGTTGTAATGCTCACTTATCATATGGATATATAGAGCAATAAGTTGTAATGCTTACTTATCATATGGATATACAAAGCAAATCCTCTCTTATATGGATGTCTACAAAAAAATGGTTTGATTTTGACATTATGTTTAAAGCTTTACATTGTCATTTAAAACACTTTGAAGTTCCTTCAAAGAAAATAAGTTTTTGTTTTTTATTAGTAATATACATATTAACCCATTAGAAAGTTACATTTAAAATTATAAAGTACTACTATTATTTTTATTTTTATTGAAATTACAACCAATCTCATATATTTGATGGGTTGTTAACTTTTAATATAGTATCACAAATATTTTATTTTGAAATATATACTTAGTTTATTCTTTTCAATTAAAGTATAATTACTTTTACAACTTTTCATCATAAAATGATTGAATGAAAATATAACCTTTTACTCTAAATGAAGAAAAACTCTTCAAATTTAATCATTGCTTCTCATTTCATCATTTGTACTACTCCAACTTATCAAAACTAACAAGACTATGACAAGTAAGTAAACAAAGCTATCAATTTTAAACTAAAAGCTTGTGTATAAACTCCACAATCTCTATTTGGTTCCTCTTGCATTTCAAAATTGTCAATGGAGCCTATGGAAAGCCATTCTTCACATGGTCCCGGGTAGGGTGGTGTTACCTAGATCTATGCCCTCCTTCTAACACATTTT
>JASDQU010738611.1:119370-162723 GCA_032191745.1 Picea mariana | reverse complement strand
AGTTTATTAACAAGGTATTTGAGAATACAAGATGTCCCCTATCACCTAAGTCTACATCTAGAGTTTACACGGGTGAACCATCAAACCATGGTTATGCATGCTTCAATAAGACTTACAACCATATGCCCATTTACACATGTGATAAAATCCAACTCCATAAAAATACCTATGATTGTATCCGTGAGCATGTAATTCTATGAAACATCAACCTTTTCATTGCCAACATCTCTCCTGCTCCAAATACAATTACACAGACCAAGTAGTTATCTTACCATTGTATTTTATGGATCTTATAGATCTTGCTAGCCTCCACATGGCCCTCTCCATAATTATACAATAGATCTAGTTTGATTTGTTCTTCATGGTTCCCAACAATAGACCACCAATAAATCTAGTCTTGCAAATAATAATCTCATGCTAATATTGTAAATATGAAATAGATCCATTGCAAATCAAGGCCTTGACATCATCACATCACACTTAAGACATGCATGCTTTAAATCTGATAGATTAATCAAATCTCTACCCTATCTCGATAGGTCTAGGTATCCAAGTGGTAGAGCTATCCATCTATCCACAAATCCATGCTTCTCCATGCATGTTCTAGGCCAAAGCCACATGCTTTAAGCTCACTTGTGGTGCTTTCCATTTTCTTGCAACAAGTTTTCATTTTGCACAAGCTCCCACTCAAACCAAGATTAGATTAAGAAACCTTGTCCCTAACACCTTGGATATGAGGTGATCATGCTATGATACCAAATGAAAGGAAGCAGAGGTGTGGAATGTGCTTCCTACACTAATCCATGAGGGAACAATGCACGAAAACTAAGAACATGATAGTTGCAAACAAATGAAATAAACAACAAACTATTAGACAACACGATTTCCTGGGGAAAACAGTTCTACAATACATTATAATATCATCATGCTCTGAACAAGAGTGTTCAATAGTGAGCTCTTTCTTGCTTGGCTCTCTAGACCAAATCTTGTCTACACTATGCACTTCTGGACTACATTGGCCACTTGGGCATATACTAGCCAATAGACCAAATCTTAAGGCCTATACAATGAAACATATTATAATGGAGTATCTCAAGCCATTAAATAGACTTCATAAAATGGGTTACTCAATACCATGAACCCATCAACTGTGAACTATAAACTCATTAGTGATTAAGCTAAAAAATATGTTATGTAAAATACATTTTCCATATTTTTACTCAATAGAATATAATTTGTATTCAATGAAAATATTTTTTTTCTCATATATATATATATATATATATATATATATCAAGTTAATTTGGGCTTTGTCTAATTGTTCTACAAAATGTTTTTTTAGCAGGAATCCCACTACATAAATCTGCACGAAATCACTATTTTTGTTGTTTAAAATCTATTTCTGAATGTAGAAATGGATTCAACATGATGAAAAACCCCAGGGGCACTCTGATTATACAAAAATAATCACTTAAATCTAGGGATTTAACAATTTCTGACCTAATTTGGATTAAAGGTCCCCGAAAAATATCACCTAAAAAAAATCATTTGGTAGAATGTTTAGACTAAAACGCTAATTTGTGTTCCAGTAATAATCAACATTTAATATTTCTTTTAAAAGATAACTCTAGAAACCACCACAGAGACTCATTGCAATAATTGCCATAATTACCTTTGTTGGAATAATTCGAAATTAGATTTTACAGTTAAAAAGTTGTTTTATACTTTCTTAAATTAGTAAGATGATTAGTTTAGATCCATAGTTATAGGGATCGATTGAGGATTTCATGGATCTATTAAGTCTATAAATATAATGAGTTTTCTGAATGAATTAGTATGAGTTCTATCTCACTTTTAAAGAATGGTTTATTTACCTTAACTAAACTTTCACCAATGAAATATAAAGTGATTGAGGTCTTATACTTTTGGCATAGGTATATTTAGTTAGAAGTTCTATGAAGTTTACAGCAGTAAACTCAAACATCAATGCATATCAAGGATTGAAAAAACACTTTTTATTTTCTTAAACAAAAAAACGCACAGATTGAACAGTCTTCTTGTTAATTTTAATTGTTATAGATTACATATTAAAGTTTATGTTAGGATGGATATATATGTAATATGTATTTTGAAGTATAAAGGGAACTCAACTAAAATCGGCAACAGACTTGGGGATCGACAATCTGACATTGCGCTGTATACCAACCAAAAAGGAGAATCAGAAACCCGGAAGTTCAATCAGATGATATTGGTAGGAGAATCCACTGAACTATTTTTCCTTTGCTCATTAAATTAGTCATTTTATCAGCTACATATTAACTCAGGAATTACACGGTGATTCATTGCTATTGTAAAACAAAAAATAATGTTAGGATTGAAAATACAGACTGAAAAGTTAACTATACAAATGTATGTTTATTTTTTAGAAAAATAATCTAACATAAAAATAGGTTGATCCGTGTCTAAGTAAGAATATTTATAAATGAAAAATTTATTTAAAAGACGAAGTTGATTCAAGAAAGGAAGTCTTAAATAAAATTCTAAAAATTTTTAGGTAATCTCTTCTTAACGTTCAATAAATCAATTTAATCTAGCCATATAAATTTACATGAATAATTAAAAATTTCATCATATTCTTGAATCCCACGATATAAATTTACAAGAATCAGCAGAAATGAATTTAGCATGCTGAAAAACTCCCAGGGCACTAGGATTTTACAGAAATAATCACTTAAATCTAAGAATCCAAGAATTTATCACCGAATTTCAAACAAATATTCTTGAGAAAAATCTTCATTTCGTAAAATCTTTAACATACTCGACTAATTAAAATAAATCTCTAAACAATAATATAATGAAATTTGAAACCAAACTTTGAGATGGAATATCAGCGTCAGTTGTCAAAAGAAAAGATAAGCTCAAAGATTTAATAATCTAAAAATTTCCGAGTGACAGAATTTTCTGAGGGCAATTTTACAAACACGACAATTTGAGTGAAAACAACATGGTGGTCAGTCCATGTCGTTTCCACTGAAATTGTGGTGCATGTAAAACAACATAATCATATCACCGCAGCAGCGAGGGTTCCCCTTAGTTCACCGGCTGAGCTCTGTGTCGTGTCTGATTATGTATTGAATAAATAGCTGCGCCCAACCGGAAACGACAAAGTTTTGAGATTCTCTACTCAAGTGGCTCTCGCTCACATGAGCCGGACACAATATTGACTTTTCGATCAAAATTTAATCCATTCCCGCTCTTCCAAGGGGTTTAAATCCATTCTAAAAGGGCAATAGTAACTTTTTGAAATCAATGTTTTATTTTCAGGTTTAAACATTCTAGAAGGGCGATGGTAAATTTTTGAAATCATTGTTTTATTTTCAACAACCAGATAAAGAAGTTTCTTATTTTTAAGAATCAGATAAAGAAGTTTTTTATTTTTAATAACTTATCAATTTCATTTCTAATTCATGTATGTTTAATGAGTATTATACTTTTCATGATTCAACACTTATTACTTGCTTTGGCATGTAAAGACTAAAATAATCTCTATTTTTATTGGCTATCATCTATTCCTTGATATTGTGTATCCTTCCACAACATAAAATCCATCACAAAGCTCATACCTATATAATCCTATCACTTGTAATGACATATCAACACCTTGAGTATAACTTGATCTAAGCTTCCAATAGAAACTACCTTATCTATATCAATCCCCACACTAGCCATAATGCCATTTTCTTTGTTATCTTTGCCTTCTCTCTTGGTTTTGCAAAAAATCAATACAATTAGTCATCAATTATGGGTGTAAATTGCAAAGGCATTGAAAACATACTAGCAAGATTCACTACAAACGTGTGGTTCAATGACAATTTTGAAGAGAACAAAATAAACATCGACTAAAGTGAGGAAATGGGGCATTCTCTCTTTCTTCATGTTCATGTAGTCTAGATATCTAAAAACATTTAACATGTTGACAAAATTAACATGGTTATAGTGTTGGTATATAATATTTTATTACTATTTGAGAACAATCACCTCAACCACTTAGTATATTGTTCACGACATCCCTTTTATTGTAATAGATACTTAGAGAAAAAACTCATAATTAATACTTGAATGGAATTCCCTTAACAATTCATTGATCTTGTAGAGGTCTTTTCAAGCTCATTGTAAATATAAAACAAATTTTCTTTGTTACACACCAAATTATGTTAATGATTTTGTTTGGGATACAAAAACTCCATTAAGATCAATGATAACTTGTATGTTCTTGATTAAGTTTATGTATGAGCCTATGCAAAACAGACCTTGTCAACATCACACAACCTAAAATTGGAATTACAATAATGAGAATCATCATTCTATTCATTCAATTTTCTATATCATCAATTCCTTACTCCTCTCATCATTCCCCTTTCCCTAATTTTATGTATCTTTATCCATAACACTCATTCTTATTTCTAGAAACATTGACATCGGCGTGGCGATACTTTAAGTGTCAAATACTTGAGAATGCTCCTTAGATCTATTTCCCTCCCCCTCATCACAAGCCCGAGAACAATGAAATGTATCATTTACAACCTTAATGCTTGGAGCAACATTTTTGATGCCTATGTGGGATTCTTAAGTAAGATATGGAAAAGGTGACATCATTCATCTTATCCTTAGATCTATGCAATATGGATTATGCTCTAACATCCACTATGTCACACATTTTTTTGCATGGTTTGAGAAGTAGAGTGAGCAATCAATGTCCTCAATAAGAACCATATACTTGGCGGTTTTGATGATAAATTTACTTTAGCTTTGTGTGTGTATGGACCTTAGGAATCTCCAAATTATAGAAATCTTAGCCTACATAATAAGCAATGGGTGAAAGCATGCTAGATTTGCGTTTTCCTAGAGCCCTATAAAGCAAGTAGGTTCTCTTCATGGCTTTTATAATATTTTGATAGAATTAACCCCTTTCAATAAATACCTCAAGGTCTAAGAGAATTTTTTCTTTTCTAATAAGATTTACAACAAACACGACTCCCATGGTCAAGTGTGATTGTGATATTCTCAAGATATAAATCTAAGTTGTAATGCTCACTTATCATATGGATATATAGAGCAATAAGTTGTAATGCTTACTTATCATATAGATATATAAAACAATTCCTCTCTTATATGGATGTCTACAAAAAATGGTTTGATTTTGACATTGTGTTTGAAGCTTTACATTGTCATTTAAAACACTTTGAAATTTCTTTAAAGAAAATAAGTTTTTGTTTTTTATTAGTAATATACATATTAACCAAGAGAGTTACATTTAACATTACAAAGTATGATTATTATTTTTATTTTTATTTTTATTGAAATTACAACTAATCTCATATATTTGGTGGTTTGCTAACTTTTAATATTGTAAAGGCAATATTTTATTTAAAATAATTTATTTTGAAATGTATACTTAGTTTACTCTTATCAATCAAAGTATAATTACTTTTGCAACTTTTCATCATAAACAATATTGGATGAAAATATACCATTCTACTTAAAATGAAGAAAAACCTTTCAAATTTGATCACTACTTATCTCATTGAAAAACCCTTCAAATTTGATCACTACTTCTTATCTCATCATTTGTACGCCTACAATTTACCAAAACTAACAAAACTATGACGAATAGAATAAGTAAACAAAGCTATCACTTTTAAACTAAAACCTTGTGTATAAACTCCACAATCTCTATTTGGTTCCTCTTGCATTTCAAAATTAACAAAGGAGCCTATGGAAAACCATTCTTCACATGGTCCCTCGTAGGGTGGTGTTACCTAGGTCTAAGCCCTCCTTCTAACGCATTTTGTGATGGGTTAAAATATGGCATAGGATTATGCCAACGATCTCTATGGCAAATTTGGAGTATTAATTTTGGTTCGGAATGGCCTCTTTAAAAAATTGAATCCTCATGCATTTATAGGTTGCTCTTTCCTTACAAATGCATGTAAAGGTAAACAAATATGTCTTTACAAATTCAATCAAAGTTAAAAAAACATGTCTTTACACATCCAAGTAAAGTCAAACAAATATGATTTGAATTTAGAACATTTAAGGTACTAGGCCATAAATATTGAGCATTGTTTTTAATAAATTTGTTTAAATAAATTTTGAAATTTAAATGATGTTTTAAATAAAATAATAAAATAAAAATTATAAAATTTTCAATATTTTTTTTTTTAATTTTTATTTATTTAAATAGTATTATGGGTTTATTTAAATTTTAAATATAAGAGATAAGTTTTACATTTAAAAATAAATCTTTAATTTATATTTAAAATTTGATATAAAGTTGAAAATATAATGAACAAGGCTGCATGATAACCTATACCTACGGCTATGCTCTGTCTCGCAGATGTCACCTCAACCTTTAACAAAAAAAAATATTTTTAAATAAATAAAATAAATCAATCTGTAATGTAAAACTTTAAGAAACTACTCACAATTTTTTGGTCTAACTATAAAATAATACCTGGTTTAAGAAACTACTCACAATTTTTTGGTCAACTATAAATTAATACCTGGTCAAAGCGATATGGATGGCTATATACCCTACGGCTATGCTCTGTGTTGCAGATGTCACCTCAACCTTTAACAAAAAAAAATATTTTTAGATAAATAAAATAAATAAATAAATCAATCTGTAATGTAAAACTTTAAGAAACTACTCACAATTTTTTGATCAACTATAAATTAATACCTGGTCAAAGCGATATCGATGGCTATATACCATGCCACTAGCAAGTATAACTAGCACAGTCGCTAATTTGCGGCTGAGAACGCCGAAAGGCCGTCAGTCTGAACCTCCTCACTCCGTTGTTGATGCGCACTTGCTCATTTGTTGATGCATACTCGCAATCGTTTCATATTCTCCATAGAAATCGTGGCCAACACATCAAACGAACGCACGTAATTTTTAATCTTATTTAGTAAATGTAAAAAAGTAATCACATAAACGAACGTCTTTATAAATGAGCGGAAGTTAATTTATCAAAATCTCATCCATTGATTAGAGAGGACTACGAAGAATATGCCAGCATATTCAATTGCCAACCCCAAGATTGAAATTTATGATTAAAAGGTGATTAATTATGCCCATTGTCAATAGATATACACCTTTCGACGTAATAAAAAGTTTTTTTTTTCTTTTCCTTTAAAATTATTTATTCTTATAATTCATATTATCAATTTTAAATTTAATATTATCAATTTTAAATTTAATTGTATTGATTATTTCAAAACTAAAAAAATATTAACAAATTAATTTATTACTTTTATTAGTATTAAAGTGATTTTCCAAAAAAAAAACGACAACAAACAAATTAATTTATTACTTTTATTAGTATTAAAGATTTAAAAAAAAATGACATTTACGACATTAATATATACCTTTTTAGAAAAATAATTTTCCTCACCCTTCCATTGTGACGAAGTTGATATCTTCTCAGTGACGAAGTTGATATGTTGTCAATCACATTTCATGGATCAATGGATTAATATATAGTTTCACCAAATTATACAGAACCATCATTACAAAATTGAATGATGAAAAATATTACATTATAATATTAAAAATAATTTTATTTTTTAATTTCATTTTATAAAGTATGATTTAAAAAAATAAAATATTATTATATTATAATAATAATAATATATTTATCATTAATATTACCATTTTAAAAATTAATATATTAAATCATTCTCCACTATATATTATAGTCAAATTATAATATATCGAAAAAGATATCATCAATTAATATATTAAAACATTTTATACAATATATTATAATCAAATATATTCAAGAAGATAACATCTAATAAAATTTGGATGCAAAAAGTCAGACAGTCCAAGAGAAATCCATCGGGTCATCTTAAATTATATTCGCAATCCTTACCATCATTAAAATAGTTAGATTCCCCTCGCATTAAAAATAGTTTTATTTTTATTTTTAATAGAACTTGTAAAAGTTTGCACGAATTGTTTTATTCATCATTAAAATAGTTAGATTCCTCCCGTATTAAAAATAGTTTTTTACTTTAAATAGAACTTGTAAAAGTGTGCACGAATTGTTTTATTCAATGTCTAAATGATACAACTGGTAAATAAAAAGGCCGAAGTGCACACGGATAATAATGCATTATGCACTTAACTTATTAATGTTGGTCTCTCTCTAAATATTTATTATGTCCATTTGGAGAGTTTGAGGGAGTTAGTTTCCCTCGCATAGATGGTTTCTCAATGAAGTATATATAAATTTGGGAATTTCGTATTCAAATGTAAATTTTAAAATGGTATTTCTTTGTGTTGCAATTGGATGTTGTTTTGGTGATGTCTCCCTCATGGATTGTATTCAAGGAAATGGTGGGAGGTTGAGGTTGATGTGCATTAAGTGGTATGCAATGTATTCACTATTTCTCATCCATTTCTTTATAATGTTGTGAAAACATGATATTCATTTCTTTGATGAGCCATGCAGGGCATTAGAGTTAGCTTGTGGTTGTGGTTGTGGTTTGTTATAGTATTATTATTTGAGTTTTAGATTGCATTGAGGTGTTTCGCAAGGCATTTTAATTTGGTTGTGGTGGTTTATTTTATGATTGTTTTCCAAGGGCTTTTGGTTCCACCAAAATACATTAATTTCTTTGAGGTGTTGTACAAGGCATTTCAGTTTGGTTGTGGTGGTTCATGCTATGGTTGTTTGATAATGGCCTCTAGTTTAGGGGGTGATTCACTGAGGTAAGTGTGCATTTACTAGTTTGTAGTGTTTTCAGTAATTTGGATTCATTCCTTCGTATTGTTGCGTAGGAAATTTGAGTTTTGCGTTAATTTTTTTGTTCATTGCTTTACCTCTTGGTCCCGAGTGTTTTAGTGATTATTCGACCTAATGTTCATTTACCCCATGGTGGATTTTTCCGGGGTTGGTTTTTTCGTTGCTCTGGTGTTCTAGGTTTTATGTTTGTCTTCGTGTTATGATCATAGTTGGCTTGTGTTGGTTGTCTAGCTCGTGGTTGGTCTAGCTTGTAATACCAATAAATATTTTTATCTGCAATATGATTTGTTGAACATATAAAAGACTTTATCTGTCCATTGCAATCAATAGTTATCTATATGAAAAAAAGGTTCCTTGTAGTGAAAAATTGGATTTGATGTTTTGTGAACTTCAAATATTACATATATGTGAATTCAACAGTTGGTTGATTTAGATATTGTTTATTCATTGATCTAAAATGAATCATCATATAATTGGTCATCTATTTTGGTACTTTGTAGGTAGAAAAATTGGAGCTATTGACTTGTAGGGCCCATTTTAGAGATAGGTCATGGTTTGGATGATAGTATAACCATTGTAGAACATTATAAGATATATTGTGACAACCTATTCCAGTGAAATATCCATGACAATTTGCACATCATATTAGTATCAAAGCAATTTTTCTTTGGGGTGTTGTAAGATCCATGAATTGGTATAAAATTTGAAAACCCTAGCCATGTTGGATAAGTACAGTAATACTCCATCGGATGAGTCGAAAGATATATTTTCAAAGCTAGAAGCATAAGTCATTGACATCTCTCACAACATGACGATACTCATGGAAGCTCTAGAGAACAAGTTCGAACCCTTTGGGGAGTGCGGTATCTCTAACTTAGAAGCTAGATCAAACAAGAAGTCTAGAGATAATGAAGACCTAGAAAATGAGTTGGAAAAAGAAGAAGAGAAAGAGAGACCAAGTTTTAGTGCCATCACTTCTTCTCAATCCCTATTTAAAGTGGAAGCAGAAGTGGATATCAAATGCTACTAAGGTGAGATTGATGTTATTAAGTTGAAACAATGGTTGCAACCGTTAGAAGTTTATTTCAGTGCCCATAATATATTAGAAGATAAAATATTTCATTTTTCCGATTGAAGTTAGAGGGCCGTGCCAAAACTTGGTGGGAAATTCACACATAGATGCTTATGCTAGAGGGTGGGGCCCCAATAAATAAGTGGGAGATGTTTACAACCCTAATTAATTCCTAGTTCTACCCTATTGTTTATGAAGAGGATCGATGAATCCATTGGCATTACTTTCAATAGAAGCAAGAGAAAAGTGTGCATGAGTAGACCAACAAATTTAGAAAGATAGAAATTATGTTGGGTATATCTCCCAAGAACCTATATGTATTCCTCACGTATTTGGGTGGTCTACATAATCATTTATGAAGGAAAGTGATTCTCTTTAAACCTAGGATAGTTGACGAGGCATGTGTGCAAGAACACTATATAGAGAATATGAACAAGAACAAAGGACATCGAAGTGTGATCCGGGTGGATCTCCACACATGGAAGGAACTTTACTGTGTTCACCAAGTTGATTTGAAGTTGGCGACAAAGTGGTGAATTTATGATTTTATGAGTTTTATAATCTCACACATTTTTATTAATGCTTTGAGAGATAAGTCTTGTGCATTTATCATTTTATTGATTTATGCTTTGTGAGATGCTCATGCATTTTATTATGCTTTAAATGAGCTTTTGAAAAACTCGATGCACTTAATTCATTTTTGTAAAATGATTAATACTTGTGAGGGAAAGTGTGACTCACGTATTATTCATTAAAAAGTGTAATTTTGGAAATTGGTTTTTATGTGAGAAACCACCTCACACCAATTTGCCATTGTTCTCAGTTATAGGTTGAGAGAATCAAGGGCTTGGTTGAAGAGTCTTTGGGTGGTTTTGAGACTTTTCCCATTATGTGCTTGAAGATAGTTTGAGATCCTACATTTATGGATCTTGTTTTTCCTCTTTTGTAATTAGATCCTATTAGTGTGGATCTAGGAATTAATGCTCTTTTTTAAGAGAGAGTGAGGAAAAACTATATAATGCCTTATGTGAGCCCTATGTAGAAGGAGAGTAATGAAGAATTAATGAGGGGAGTTAGAGAGCCATAGTGCTACTACTCCTAAGAATTGAGAGACTTATTCATGTAAGGAATTATCCTTCTTGATTTATGGAGAGTTATAGTGTGAGTAGTCTTCTTGAATCCTCATTGAAGGAGAAGGCATCTCTTATGTAATCACTTATGAGAAGGTCTCAACATATTTTGAAGAAGGAATGAAAGCGATCCGTATTCCAATTGAAGAAGGTCTAGAGACGTAGCCTAGGAGGGGTGAACTCTGTTACCAACATTGGTTGTCTCTCTCTTGTCTTTTCATATGCTTATTCTAGTTTGGGTTCATGTGCGTTATGTATTATTGTTTAAAATCATGGTTAATAATGAACTCATATTCCCTTTAATCCTTATGAAAATAATTTTTCATAAAACGATTCTCGATTGAAAACTTGTGTAGAGTAAGTACTTGCCCGTTTTCAGATCAAAGTGGTTCCGAGAAGAAAGACCACTAAGATGCTTCCAAGGATGGAAAGAAGAAGTGGAAAGAGAAGGAAAATAATATCACAACCACTGCACATTAGTGGAAGGATCCAAACAACCAATGCAACCATTGTAGTATCAACAATCACATCGAAGATAAGTGTTGAAAGATACATCCAGAGATGAATCCAAAGAACTACAAGAAGGATGCCAAGAAGAAGATGGATTCAAACAACAAGGTAGAGATAAACATAGATGTAAATGAAAAGATTGTCTAAACTATAGTGCAGAAGGAGGTGAATTTGAGTAGCATCCATCCCAAGGAAGAGAAGGATATGATTAAACTCTTCCACATTAAAATTTAGGTCAAAAATAAAAAGGTGGATGCTCTATTTGATTCTGGTTAACAAGCCAACATCATAGAAGAATATCTGGTAACCAACCTTGGATTGGAAGTTCATGACCATCCTCACCCATATCCATTGGGATGGGTAAATAAGGATATAGAGCTCAAGGTCATGTAACGGTGTAAGATACAATTCTCTATAAGTGAAAATTATATTGATGAAGGAAAGGTAGATGTAGTACCACTTGATGTGAGTGATTTAGTCTTTGGAATCCCCTACATGTATTTGATGGATGCAATATTTATGAGGAGAGAAAATCAATATAGAACATGATCAAGGATGGGAAGTCCTTAATCATCAATGCACACAAAGGTAAATCTAAGATCTCTTTGGTAAGTGATAACCAAACCAAGAAATTAATCAATTCTAGAAGGAAGTTTGTATTAATGGCTAGTAATTCCATTCAAGACAAGGCAAGGTTTGTATGAATGGCCGGTAATACCTTTTGATTTATGTAATGTATCAACTACATTTATTCGTTTGATGAATTATGTATTGAATATATTTTTAGATTCATTTGTAATAGGTTACCTAGATGATATATTGGTTTACAAACCTACCTGGAAAGACCATATCTCACATCTCATGTAGGTGGTAGAGACTATGAAAAGGCACCAATTGCTAGAAAATATTAAGAAATTTGAATTTTCCTAGCTGTCATTGGTGCATTTAGGGTATGTTATTGGTGGAGGGGAACTCAAGATATATCTTGCAAAGATGGAGGCCATCCTCAAGTGGCCAACTTATACAAATGTCATTGAAGTTATGAGCTTTGTTGGTGAAACACAATACCTATAGAAGTTTATAGCATGATTTTCCACTGTAGCTACACCACTCCATGCTATAACAGACAACAAGAAGAGTTTCTAGTGGGGAAAGAATCAACATAAAGCTTTTGATGAACATAAATGAAAGATCAATCAAGCACTAGTTCTTGAATGTCCTAATTTTCTAATATGTTATCATTATGAAAATTTTCATGGGGGAGACCTAGACTACCCTACATATGACACAAAACTCTATGCTCTGGTTCAAGTTGTTAAGAAGTGGAAGCACTATTTGATGAGAAAGGAGACCGTCATCCACATTGATAACCAACCACTACAATATTTGTAGGCCTAGAGTAAGATTCAACAATTGTTGTAGGAGCTTAGGGAAGTAAGCTTCAACAAAACAAGAACGACAAGCGGATGGGGTTTTTACAAAAAAATCATCTAATCATCGAATATAAAAAGAGAAACACTAGTAAGTTGGAAAACATTCTTTAAAGGCCACCCATGTCTAATATCACAACTTTGGTAAATCTTATGCACATGGATCCTTTCACCGATCTTGCATACAAAGAGGCATATAAAAAAGATGAAGACATTAAAGATGTGTTTGAAAAGATACATGGCCAAGTTCATGTAGGAGAAGGTGAGTTTAAATATCACTATCATATCAAGGATGGGTTTCTATACAAGATAAAAAATCTCTATGTTCCTAAATATGAAGACTGCAAATTATCATAGAGGCTCACACCTGCAAAGTTGTAAGGCATTTTGGTGTTGGAAAGACAATTTCGAACTTATGAAGGTATGTTTATTGGCCTAAAATGAAAGAATATGTGGCTCGATTGATTAGAGGATGCATACTTTGTGGTTCCATCAAGCCCAATAATAGAAATAAAGGTTTACACCATCCCCTACTGATACCTACTAGAACACAGGAGAGCATCTCCATGGATTTTGTGGGTGGATTTCAAAGAACTAAGAAGGGACATGATTATCTGTTTGTGGTAGTTGACATGTTTAGCAAGATGTGCATTCTTATGCCTTGTAAAAATACTATCAAGGGACAAGATGCGTCTTTGAAAAGGTCTGAGTGCACTTTGGGACACCAAAGAGCATCATTTTAGATAGGAAGACTAGATTTCTTAGTGCCTTTTGGACTACACTTTGGGAGAAGATGGATACCAAGTTGAATAGATCAACAACTCTCCATCCATAGATATATGGGTAGATAGAATTAGTGAACATGAAATTGGTTTATCTTTTAAGGTGTTAAAATCATAATATTTCAAGGACCTAGGATGAAAAAATGGTTTCTATTCAACACTCTTATAACATATCAATCCATACTTCTACTAGTAAGTCCCCTTTCAAAACTTGTTTTGGGTATTTTCTACCTTTACCCTTAGATGTAATTTATGGACAAGAAGGAGGAGTGAGGGAAGACATTGTAGGAGAAGCATTGAAGGCTGAGAAGTTTGTTGATAAGATTAGATAGATCCATTTGCAAGTACAAGAGACATTGAAGAAGTCACATGAAAGGTACAATTCCTGGAATGATCAACATATGATTGAGGAAACATTCAAGGTGGGAGACAATGTTTGGTTGTATCTAAACAAAGAAGGGTATAGGGTCCTTGTAAGAAAATCAAGGATTTGTGATATGGTCCTTTTGAAGTGTTGGAGAAGGTGGTATGCTCGTGAAATTATCAAAATCCATTTACAATAGAAGACAAACAGTAAAAGGTTGTTGTTTGAGCATGCAAAGTTTTCAAAAAGATCACTAATAATGATGTTGTTGGAGAATCCGTGACATGGAAATCTGCACTTCCCTTAGGGGCACCGATAACACTAAAGCACTTTTCTGAGGAGAACATTCCCTAGAACCTAAGATGAATACTTTGACAAGTGTCCACACTTAATAGAATTGATGGCCTGTTAGGCCCAAGGGCCTTTGACTGGAAATGGAAAATGGAATTGTTGCAAGGTAAAACCCATCCTGATGTGGATATGTGCTAAGGTTGAATATAAAATGGGCCAATGAAATTAGAGAGAAATGATGACTCCCTTTTTTCCATATGGGGTTCATCATTTTTATGGGTAATGACAATTGAGATACTACAACATTCCTGGAAAAATGTGAGTTGGTGTCGACAGGAATGAAGACGTGACCTAAAAGGATGGAGCATTCTTTGAAATCAACTGAAGATGAACCAAAAACCAAACTTTAGGAAGGGTAGATATTTATAATTATAGACGAGGTTGGAAAAGTGTCAGTAAATTTGAGACATCAGAATTCCCTTGGGCGGATTATAATTTATGGCTTAAAATGGCAGTAGTCAAAACCAACTAGACATAAATGAATTTAATGTTAGGGGAATAGTCAAATGCGATGAGTGAATGTTTTATGCTCAGATATTGAGGACGAGTGGATGAAAATGTGTAGCTAGCTAGTGGAAACTATGGGGATCATAATGATGGGTATTGGGATACATGAGGTGTTGCAAACAACTAGGCATATGTAGGCATGGGTGACTTGAGGTGAATTCTTTGACGAAGGGAAATGAGGATTGCCGCTAGGTGAAAATACACCATTGCATGTAATGTATTTAATATAATTACTTCTCACAAAATAATGCTTTGTATAATTACCAATGAATGAAATAATGTAAATACAATTGGGCTAAACATACAAACATGAAGAGGGTTTCCCCAATGGTATGATTGAATGGTATTATTTTCAGAGGCATGGGTAATGAAAATTATTGGATGAAGGGGGGCCATTTGGTTGGGTATCTATGGAGGTAGGTGAATTTGAGTAACATTGATCCCAAGAAAGAGAAGGAGATGATTAAAATCTTCCATATGTCAAACATACAAAGGTGGACACTCTATTTGATTTTGGTTAACAAGCCAACCTCATAGTAGAAGATCTGGTAACCAAAATTGGATTGGAAGTTCATGACCATCCTCACCCATATCCATTGGGATGCGTAAACAAGGATGTAGATCTCAAGGTCATGTAACAATGTAAGATGGAAGTTTCCATAAGTGAAAATTATATTGATGAAGTAGAGGTAGATGTAGTACCACTTGATGTGTCTGGTGTAGTCTTTGGAATCCCCTACATGTATTTGAGGGTTGCAATATTCATGAGGAGGGAAAACCAATACCAAATGATCAAGGATTATAATTACTTCATCATCAAAGAACAAAAAGGTAAATCTAAGATCTCTCTAGTAAGTGCTAACCAAGCCAAGAAATTGATCAATTCTAGTAGGACATCTGTATTAATGGCTATTAATGTCATTCAAGACAAGGAAAGGTTTGTATGGATGGCTAGAAATACTTTTTGGTTTATGTAATGTATTTGTGACATTTATGCATTTGATGAATGATGTATTGCATCCATTTTTATATTCATTTGTAATAGGGTAATTATATGATATATTGATTTATAGCTCTACCTGGAAAGACCATATCTCACATCTCATGTAGGTGGTAGAGACTCTGAAAAATCATCAACTACTAGAAGATCTTAAGAATTTTAAATTTTCCTAGCTGTCATTGGTGCACTTAGGGTTTGTTATTGGTGGAGGGGAACTCAAGATATATCCCGTCAAGATGGAGGCCATCTTCAAGTGACCAACTTCTACAAATGTCATTGAAGTTAGGAGCTTTATTGGGGAAACACAAAACCTATGGAATTTTATAGCATCTTTTTTAGCTATAACTACAACACTCCATGCTATAAAAGAAAACAATAAGTTTTTCTAATGGGGAAAGAATCAACAGAAAGATTTTGATCAACATAAATGAAAGATACGTCAAGCACTAGTTCTTGCATTGCCTAATTTGGAAGTATGCTATCATTATGAAATGTTTCATTGGGGAGTCCTGAACTACCCTACATATGATGAGGAATTCTATTGTTTGGTTCAAGTTGTTAAGAAGTGTATGCATTATTTTATGAGAAAGGATACCATCATCCACATTGATCACCAACCACTACAATATCTTTAGGCCTAAAGTAAGCTTCAACAAACCAAGAACTACAAGTGGATGGGGTTTTTACAACAATTTCATTTAATCATTAAATATAAGAAGAGTGACATTAATAAGTTGGAAACCATTCTTTCAAGGCCACCCATGTCCAAGATCACATCTTTGCAAACTCTTATGCACATGGATCCTTTCACCCATGATCCATACAAAGAGGTATACACAAAAGATGAAGACTTTAAAGAGGTGTTTGAAAAGATGCAGGGCCAAGTTCATGTAGGAGAAGGTGAGTGTAAGGATGCCTATCATCTCAAGGATTGGTTTCTCTACAAGATAAACAATCTCTGTTTTCCTAAAGGTGAAATACTAAAACTTATTAGAGAGGCTCACACCTACAAATTTGTAGGGAATTTTGGTGCCAGGAAGACAATTTCCAACTTCAAAAGCTATGTGTATTGCCATAAAATGCAAGAAGATGTAGCTCAATTGATTAGAGTATGCATACTTTTTTTTTCTAGCAAGCCCAACAATATAAATAAATGTTTATACCATCCCCTACTGATGCCTACTAGATGTTAGGAGAGCATATCCATGGAATTTGTGGGTAGTTTTTGAAGAACCATGAAGAGACACGACTATCTGTTTGTGGTAGTTGACATGTTTAGAAATATGGGAATTCTTATGCCTTGTAAAAATACCATCAAGGGACAAGATGCATCAAAAAGGTTCTTTGAAAAGGTCTGAGTGCACTTTGGGATACTAAAGAACATCATCTTAGATAGGGAGACTAGATTTCTTAGTGCCTTTTGGACTACACTTTGGAAGAAGATGGAAAACAAGTTGAATAGATCAACAAATTTCCATTCACGGATAGATGGGTAGATAGAAGTAGTGAAGATGAAATTGGTTTATCTTTTAAGGGGTTACAATAATAATATTTCAAGGACCTAGGATGAAAAATTGGTTTATATTCAACACTCTAATAATATATCGGTTCATACTTCTACTAGTAATTCCCCTTTCGAAACTTGTTTTGGGTATTTCCTACCTTTACCCTTAGATGTTATATATGGAAAAGAAGGAGGAGTGAGGGAAGACACTATAGGAGAAGCATTGAAGGATGATAAATTTGTTGATATTATTAGACATATCCATTTGAAAGTACAAGAGACATTGAAGAAGTCACGGGAAAGGTACAAGGCTTGGCATGATCAACATTTGATTGAGGAAACATTCAAGGTGGGAGACACAGTTTGGTTGTATCTAAACAAAGAAGGGTCTAGGGTCCTTGTAACAAAATCAAGGATTTGTGCTATGGTCCTTTTGAAGTGTTGGAGAAGGTGGCATGCTCGTGAAATTATAAAAATCTATTTACAATAATAGACAAAAGATAAAAGGATGTTGTCTCAACATGAAATTTTTTCAAAAAGATCACTAATAATGTTGTTGTTGGAGAATCTGTGTCATGGAAATTTGCATTTCCCTCAGGGGTACCAGTAACACTAAAGCACTATTCTAAGCATAACATTCCATGGAACATGATATGAATACTTTTCCAAGTGTCCACACTTAATAGCATTAATGGCTTGTCAGGACCAAGGGTCTTTGACTTGAGCTGGAAAGTCCAACTGTCGCAAGGTAAGAGCCATCCTAATCTGGATATGTGCTAAGGTTGAACATCAGGGGGGGAAATGAAATAAGAGAGAAACAAAGACTCTCTATATTCCATCCGAGGTTCATATTTTTTATGGGTAATGACAATTGAGATACAACAACATTGCTGGAAAAGTGTGAGTTGGTGTTGATAAGAATGAAGATGTGACTTAAAAGGATGGGGTATCCTTTGAAATCAACTAAAGATGAACCAAAAACCAAACTGTAATAAGGGTAGATATTGATAATTATAGATGAGGTTGGAAAAGTGTCAGTGAAGTTAAGACAAATTACTTTCCTTGGGTGGAGCATAATTGATGGCATAAAATGGTGGTAGTCAAAACCAACTGGACATAAACTGATCTAATGTTAGGGGAATAGTCAGATATGATGAGTGAACCTTTCACACTTGGATATTGAGGACGAGTGGATGCAAATGTGTAGATGGATAGTGGAAACTATAGGGATCATAATGATGGGTATTGGGATACATGAGGTGTTACAAACAACTGGGCTTATGTAGGCATGGGTGACTTGAGGTGAATACTTCAACCAATGGAAATGAGGATTGATGCTGACTGAAAATATACCATCGAATGTAATGGAATGATTATAATTACTTTTCACAAAATAATGCTTTGTATAATTACCAATCAATGAAAGAATGTAAATGTAATTGGTTTGAATGTACAAACACGAAGATGGGTGCCCCAATGGTGTGATTGAATGACCTAGTTGTGGGAGACACAAGTAATGATAGTGATTGGAGGAAGGGAGGGCCCTTTGGCTAGGTATATATGGAGGTATGTGAATGATGGGTTGTAACACAGATGATCTATTGATCTTTGGGAAGACGAGAGGCTAATAAAAATGAGGGAATTCATTTTAAAAAACCAATAAAAAAATGTAAATGACCAGGAGTCCAAGGGAATGGGTCAATATGATGATGAGAAGGAAGTATGAAGTTCAATATTTGAGATGTGGAGTAGTCAAAATATTGTCCTATGAGTTATAACAACATGGGTGTTGGTAATGCAAGGGGAGATAAAAATCAAGGAAAACCATGGTGGTGGAAAAATACCGATAAAAAACAACCAAATGCATAGGGAACTGGGTGAAGTTGCAAATGTGTATCGACTACATAGATTTGAACAAGATCACACTCAAGAATTGGTATCATCTACCTAGGATTGATGATTTGTTAGATCAATTGCAGCATGCCAAGTACTTCACCAAGTTGGATATCAAATTAGGATACCATTAGGTACATGCTAAAGAAGAAGACACCTAGAATATGACCTCCAAGACAAGGCAAGGTTTGTATGAATGGTTGGTCATGCCTTTTGGTTTATGTAATCCACCAACTACATATATGCGATTGATGAATGATGTATTGTGTCCCTGTTTATATTTATTTGTAATAATGTATTTGGATGACATATTGGTTTATATCTTTGCATGGGAAGAGAACATTTCAAATCTCATGCAAGTTTTAGATACTTTGAAAAATCATTAGCTATTGGATAACCTTAAGAAATGTGAGTTTTCTTAGTAGTCCTAGGATTTTTTGGGGTACGTGATCGTGGATGAGAACTTAAGATAGATCTGACAAAGATGGAGACCACTCTCAAGTGTCCAATTCCTACTAATGTCACTAAAGTTAGGATCTTTGTTGGGAAAATGCAATACCTATGAAAGTTCATATCATCCTTTTCAATTGTAGTTGTGCCACTCCATACGAAAACAACCGGTGGTAAAAGTTTTTAGTGGGGAAAGAATCAACATAAATATTTCAATGAACTGAAATGGAAGATCAATAAGACACCAATCTTTGCATTTCCTAATGTGCATAATCCTTTCAAATTGGATAGAAATGCAAGTTGATATGATATGGGAGTAGTGTTGATGCATGGAGTTAATCCGATATCATCTATTATTCTGAAATGTTTCATGGGGGAATCCTGGAATACCCTATGCATGATAATGAACTCTATGCCCTGGTTCAATTTGTTAAGAAGTGGAATCACTATTTGATGGGAAATGAAACTATTATCCACACTGATCACCAAACACTACAATATTTGCAGGCCCAAAGTAAGCTTCAACAAACTAGACACTACAATTGGATGGGGTTTTTGCAACAATTTCATCTTGTCATCAAATGTAAGAAGAGAAACACTAATAAGTTGGAATACATGCTTTTTAGGCCACTCAGATCAAATATTATATCTTTGGAAACTCTTATACACATGGATCCGTTTACCCATGATGCATACAAAGGGGAATACACAAAATATGAGGACTTTAAAGAGGTGTTTCAATAGCTACAAGGATAAATTTGTGTAGAAGAAGGTGACAGTAAGGATGAATATCATCTCCAAAATGGGTTTCTCTACAAACTAGACAAGATCTATGTCTGTAAAGGTGCAATATTGAAGCTTATCAGAGACATTCACACCTCCAAGGTTCTAGGACATTTTGGTGCTAAGAAGACAATTGCTAATTTACAAAGGTATGCACATTGTCCTAGAATGTAAGAAGATGTATCTTGGTATATTAGAGGATTCAAACTTTGTTCTACTAACAATCCTAGTAATAAAAATCAAGGTTTATGCCATCCCTTACTTGTACCCACGACCTTGGGAAAGCATTTCCATGGATGTCATGGGTGATTTTCCAACAACCAAGAAGGGACATGCCTATCTTGTTTTTTTGTTGACAGGTTCAACAAGATGTGCATTCTTATGCCTTGTAAAAAATACCATCAAAGGAAAAGAGGAAAATAACATGTTCTTTAAATAGGTCTGGGTGCACTTTGGGATACCAAGGAGCATCATCTTAGACAATGATACTAGATTTCTTAGTTCCTTTTGGAATAAACAATGGGAGAAGATGGACAACAAATTGAAGATATCTACAACTTTTCATCCACAGATAGATGGGAAAATATAAGTAGTCAACATGACTTTGGTTCATCTTTTGATGGGTTACAATTAGAAGCATCCAAAGACCCAAGATGAAAATATGATCTATATTCAACACTCTTATAGTAGAGTAGTCCATAATTCCATTGGTAAGTCACCTTTTGAAACTTTCTTTGGGTATATTCCACCTTTTCCCTTAGATGTTGTATATGGAAATCAAGGAGTAGTGATGGAAGACATCATAGAAGAAGTGTTGAAATCTGAGAATTTTGTTGAAAGTATTAGGAAGATCCATTTGAAATCACATGAGATATTGAAGAAGTCATATGAAAAGTACAAGGCACCACATGATCAACACAAAATTGAGAAAATAGTCAAGGTGGGAGACAAAGTTTGGTTGCAAATGAATAAAGAAAGTCTAGAGGGTCATGGTTAGAGGATCAAGGCTCTACGGTATGGTACTTTTGAGGTATTGGAGAAGGTGGGTTATAATGCCTACACACTCAATCTACCCCCATATATGTGCATTTATCAATAGTGAATGTGGAAAATATGAAACTCTATGAGCCTTCCATGTTGGATTAGAAAATTGAGGAGTAGGTCCCACCTACCATAGAGGACTTATCAACAAAATCTCATGCATAGTTGGTAGAATTCACATTTTTGTAGAAGAAGTCCAAAACTACTGAGCAAGAGTAGCATGACCTTTGTTAGATTGGGTTAAAAGGACAACTTCTAGGATCTCGCGGCATCCAAAACCCCCTAATCCATTTACCTGGATTAGTCAACAACCCCAATTCCTTAACTAGAATTAGAAAACTATCGAAAAAAATCATGTGCCGAAAACCCGCTAAAAAATGGATGCAAATAATGTCAATTTTGTTTTTCCGGGGAAACTCCCCTGAACCCCCCCCACATGGACACTAGCTCTAGTCGTGCAAAGAATATAAAACATACCCAACACATAGATAAAGAATAAATCACACTTTCACATGATTAAATGCTTATGGAACTATAAGGTATTCAAGGGATTGTGAAATGGGTGGTTCAACTGGTTACAATCTTAATTTAATTGGGTAAACTAATGATGGGTGTCAATCTTTATATCTAACTACAAGGTCTCAATTTAAAACATGAAGGGATTTTTCTATAATAGTCAATTCCTCCTCTAGTGGGATTAATATGATATGAGTGATTTAATTGTAGTGGAACATACCTAATCACACTAGAAAGAGTGGTCTACTTCAACCCATGAATGTTGAATATGAGATTACTCGCATTGTTAAAACTAGAAAAATTAGTTGCCTAATGTTGCAACAACCAAAATTATTTTTGTCTTGAGAAATCTCAGCACATGTAACCTTTGATAGGCATAGGATGTGGGATATAAATTCTATATATGGAGAGTGAGTAGTCAAACTTGCAAGAAGAAATTTCTTCGTCGGATTCAAGCTTGAGGCTAGAATTCACCCTTGACCAAGTTAACTTCAGGTGCTTTGGGCAAGGATTTCAAGGAAAATGTGTCACAAGATATCAACCAGAAGGGATGCCATGAGCTCAACTTGGTAAATATACTTCTGTTGATGCCAATACTAGCATTTTTCTAACCAGTAATACCCTAAGCCCTGTTACTCCTCCTTAAGGAAGAAATATGTGTATGGTGACAACGAAATATTCTTACCAAATCATTCTTATCTGATTCAATTTGAGCATTGTTCTGTGATATACACCATGATAAATCATCCACTCAAGAAGAGAATTAATCCTAATACCAGATACCTTACTAGGTCTCTGCTAGATTCCTATAATTTTACCTATGGTAAGTGTGTGTATAAACATACAACTAGGATTGCTTCTCATAGGTTGCTACAGAGTATTTTAGTTGGAAATTGAGTAAGGCTTATAGGTTTCCTTTCTTGCTCACTTTTAGGAACTGAGCCAACCCCAAACATATATAAGGAGCAATTGGATCAATCTCTTGTTGTTATTATGTCATAGTTTTGTTTCTTTCTAGGTGTTTTTCCAAAGTGACCACAAAACCTTAGAGGTATCTATCCAAAGCAAGGCTTACAAGAATTTAAATACTTGGCGATAGGTGATTCTTATTGGTATCTATGGGCTTGGCGCAAAGCTATACACAATTGCTTACATGAAAGAAATGTAGTGTGGTGAGTACATGTCAATTAAGATGGTTGAGTGATCACCATGCCTAATGTTTAATGATAGAATGTTGTTTTTTTCCAAGGAAGAAATATTATATTCCTGATGTATGAACATACATTTTGTGGTCCCTTAATAAGGATTGTTCAAAACTTAAGACAAAATTGTCTATTTCAAATTTCCCTATTTATTTTAAATTGCCAGCTGTTCTATACATAAACCTATTAACTTCTTTCATCTTTACAAAAGAAAAAATACATTTTCTGCTAACCTTTAATGTGAAGGAAAAACTAAAAATGGAATTCCATTGATTCCGTCTCAACTCCTTCAAGAAACTCATAGATGCCAAAAGCTCCTACAAGAAGGGATAAATCTTCCTTCAAGAGATCAACTACTTTCATGTTGATTTTCCTGTAGATATTCATGAACTAGATCCAATCGAAAGACATGATTGTGTCCTGGAGATCATGTAACAAAGGAGTCAAGTGCACATTAAAAATTATACTCTCCTATTGGCCCAATCAATTACCATTACAACTACCAAGAGAGTCCTTAAAGCAATCTTTAAATCCCCCATAAACTCTAAATTTTTAAACCCTTTCTCCATTACAACTACCAAGAAAGTCCTTAAAGCAATGAATTCAAACTTATTATTTGTTCCTATGCTTGGGGCATACCTAATAAACATATGGTGACTCTGATTTGAGAACTACACGGCTCCGACGCCACAGAGTGGGGGATGTCCCTGAATGGCACCGTCAAAAAAACCCCAGGGGACTTCCAAATCTAATTATGGCATGAGAAATGTCCTATGCTCTTTTCCCTTCAAATAAACATTGAATTCCTTTGATATATTAATGATTCGTCCTACTGTAATTTCTAGAGGAATGTTCACGTGTCTAAATATAGTGGAGTTGCGTTCCCACCAGATAAAGTAAACTAGTTTGGAAGGGAAATATTCTAGCTGTCTGACCATTTTTCCCTCTAGCTAGGCCTTCATGCATGTGTCTAGGTCTTGATGCATCCAAGAGGAATTTTTGTGGAAGATAGATTTAAGAATCCTTATAAATTGCAGTGTATGGACAGTTAATAAAAAAATTGAGAACTAGATTCTTCGTTGTTTTTACAAAATGTACATCAACTGGGCTCGATCCATCCCATTTTTAGGTTGAATTCCCAAGTAATCAATTTGTTAGTAAGGGCTAACCACATTGTGATTTTACATTTCAATGGTGCGTGGAGCTTCCATAGGATGCTCCACCACCATTGTTTTTCTCCACATAACTGTGATTCCATTAAAGTTGCATACCCTAACTTTGTTATATAGTCACATGTGCTAGCGTTTTTGGAACAGTATAGGACATACTCCTCCCCCTCTTTTAACTTGATGAAGTTAGAATCCTATTTACCTGTGTATTTGGCCTATTCTATAGCTTCAAGCCCCTTTAGAACAATGACCTCACTTGTCTTCCAACCCATCCTACACAATATTTGTGGTGATTGGGATTTTGCATCCTCTATGGAAAAAATGTCGAATGCATGGAGATAATGTAAAAGGGAATCCGAGAGATGAAACTCCTCATCAACACCTAAGCATGGGTCCTACCCAATGTTTACCTTTATACCATTGCCTATACTCTATATTGTCCACCTTTAGACAAGAGGGAAATCATTTACTAAAGCCTTACTGACTATGGATCCATTAGATGATTTTCTTGGTTTCTTGTACCAGTATTTAATTGATAGGTTCTTAAGGTATTTGGATTTCATAACCCTAACCCACAAATATGAATTATGAGTGAGCCTCCAAAGGCTTCTAGTTGAAAAATAATAAGAGAATAAGAAGATAACTTTGATCCCCCATCCTCCTAGGTTTTTTGGGAATGCTACACAACTCCATTTGACCAGAGGGATGCCTCCTAATTTCTTCGTCCCTGCCTACAAGAATTGGAAGTTTAAATTCTTAATTTTGGTAAGAATATCCTTGGGAACTGCTACCATGGATTTCCAATAGACTGGTATACTCTCCAAAATTGATTTGAGAAAATTTAATCACCCTCCTCTTGAGAGAAGCCAGTTTTTCGAATGTGATATACATGCTAAATTTCTTTTTACCAACCACTTCCAATCATTGAACTTGTAATCGTTCAGTTTCAAGAAGAATATCATGTATTTGAATCCCAAATCCAACTCTTTTCGAGGAAATGGTAGTAAATATTCTGCCTGTCAAAGAGACATGTCATACAAATGCCATGGAATTAGACAATATTTTTCGAGATTGATTACCATGCTTATGGCTTTGTAGAAGAGATATAGAACCCCTTTTAAGGAGATAAGGTCCCACTGAGATCCACAAGCAAAGAAAACTACATCATCCATGAAAAGAAGGTGTGTGATGGTTTCTTGATCCGAAACCGTTACTACCTTGATATCTCCTTTGAGTTTGGCATCACTAACTAATTTCCAAAGATCTCTTTCCTTGTAGAATATTCAATGAAAATTGGATTTGATGTTTTGTGAACTTAAAATATTACGTATATGTGAATTTCAGTAGTTGGTTGATTTAGATATTGTTTATTCATTGATCTAAAATAAATCATCATATAATTGGCCATCTGTTTTGGTACTTTCTAGGTAGAAAAATTGGAGCTATTGACTTGTAGGGCCCATTTTAGAGATAGGTCATAGTTTGGAGATTTGGGGTCCAGAACCTTCCATAGTTTGTTTGAGGCCTTGAATGGTCATTTCTTAGGGTAAAATAATTGTCGACATAAATATTATCCTCTTGATGGTATTCTACACTTCAAGAGCTTTTCAATGATGTGAAAATCATCTCAATCAAAGTTCGTATGGGGAAGTTATGCCTCTCGCAAGTTGACTTATCTTGTTGACCACCATGGTATCAAGTGGATACCATGTCAAATTACATTACTCACACATGTGGAGCTAGTCATGTGTGGGCTTTTAATATTATTCTAGAAGGTCCAAAACCCTAACAATAATTGGGGGTTGAGGCATGAAAAAAAACTTGACTCTAATGATACATGATTATTAGGCTATGTTAAATATTGGGCTACTAGGAAAGGTATGGGTTCCATTCTTAGTGTGTTGAGTATTGTTCCATAGGAGAGTAGAGAATTGAGAGTGGGATATTGAGGGAGATCGTAGGAAGAAGGAGATCCTGTAGTAGACATTTTGGCCACACTATTGATTACATCTCCATAGTGAGTGCCCCTTTCTTTGTACTCACATTTAATAATTGAGAAGAAAAGAGTAGAGCATAGGTCTCACCTTCTATTTGGGTTTTTCTCATATCAATTTTTCTTAGGATACATCTTGTGTTCTTTATGTGGATGGTGTGCCATTGCTTGTCTCTTTCATTTCATTTTTCATCTTATTTCAGTAATTTTTGTGTTAAAGTTAGAAATATTAAGTTTGCAAACATCAATAGAATAATGCATAGTATAACCATTGTAGAACATTATAAGATATATTGTGACAACCTATTCTAGTGAAATATCCATGAAAATTTGCACATCATATTAGTATCAAAGAAATTTTTCTTTGGGGTTTTGTGCGAAGTTGTAAGATCCATGAATTGGCATAAAATTTGAAAACCCTAGCCATGGTGGATGAGTACAGTAATACTCCATCGGACGAGTCGAAAGAGATATTTTCAAAGCTAGAAGCATAAGTCATTTACATCTCTCACAACATGAAAATACTCATGAAATCTCTAGAGAAAAAGTTCAAATCCTTTGGGGAGTGCGGTATCTCTAACTCAGAAGCTAGATCAAACAAGAAATCTAGAGATAATGAAGACCTAAAAAATGAGTTGAAAAAAAACAAGAGAAAGATAGACCAAGTTTTAGTGCCATCACTTCTTCTTAATCTCTATTTAAAGTGGAGGCAGAAGTGGACATCAAATCCTAGCAAGGTGAGATTGATGCTATTAAGTTGAATCAATGGTTGCAACCGTTAGAAGTTTATTTCAGTGCCCATAATATATTAGAAGAGTAAAATATTTCATTTTTCTGATTGAAGTTAGAGGGCCGTGCCAAAAATTCGTGGGAAATTCACACATAGATGCTTATGCTAGAGGGTGGGCCCTAGTAAATAAGTGGGAGGTGTTTAAAACCCTAATTAATTCCTAGTTCTACCCTATGGTTTATGAAGAGGATCGATGAATCCATTGGCATTACTTTCAATAGAAGCAAGAGAAAAGTGTGCAAGAGTAGACCAATGAATTTAGAAAGATGGAAATTATGTTGGGTATATCTCCCAAGAACATGTATGTACTCCTCATGTATTCGGGTGGTCTACATAATCATTTATGAAGGAAAGTGATTCTCTTTAAACCTAGGATAGTTGATGAGGCATGTGTGGAAGCACACTATATAGAGAATATGAACAAGAACAAAGGAAATGGAAGTGTGATCCGGGTGGATCTCCACACATGGAAGGAACTTTAATTTGTTCACCAAGTTTATTTGAAGTTGGCGACAAAGTGGTGAATTTATGCTTTTATGAGTTTTATAATCTCACGCATTTTTATTAATTCTTTGTGAGATAAGTCTCGTGCATTTATCATTTTATTTAATTTATGATCTGTGAGATGCTCATGCATTTTATTATGCTTTAAATGAGATTTTGAAAAACTCATGCACTTAATTCATTTTTGTAAAATGATTAATACTTGTGAAGGAAAGTGCGAGTCACGTATTATTCATTAAAAACTATAATTTTGGAAATTGGTTTTTATGTGAGAAACCACCTCACACCAATTTGCCATTATTCTCAATTATAGGTTGTGAGAATCAAGGGCTTGGTTGAAGAGTCTTTGGGTGGTTTTGAGAATTTTCCCATTATATGCTTGAAGATAGTTTGAGATCCTACATTTATGGATCTTGTTTTTCCTCTTTTTTAATTAGATCCTATTATTGTGGATCTAGGAATTAATACTATTTTTTAAGAGAGAGTGAGAAAAAACTATATAATGCCTTATGTGAGCCCTATGCACAAGGAGATTAATGAAGAATTAATGAGGGGTGTTAGAGAGCCATAATGCTACTACTCCTAAGAATTGAGAGACTTATTCATGTAAGGAATTATCCTTCTTGATGTATGGAGAGTTATAGCGTGAGTAGTCTTCTTGAATCCTCACTGAAGAAGAAGGCATCTCTTATGTAATCACTTATGAGAAGGTCTCAAAATCTTTTGAAGAAGGAATGAAAGCGATTTGTATTCCAATTGAAGCGAGTTTGAAGAAGTAGCCCAGGAGGGGAGAACTCTGTTACCAACATCGGTCGTCTCTCTCTGTCTTTTCATATGCTTATTCCATTTTGAGTTCATTTGTGTTATGTATTATTGTTTAAAAACATGGTTAATAATGGACTCATATTCCCTTTAATCCTTATGCAAATAATTCATTAGAAAATGATTCTCGATTGAAAACTTGTGTAGAGAAAGTACTCGCCCGTTTTCAGATCAAAATGGTTTCGAGAAGAAAGACCACTAAGATGCTTCCAAGGATGGAAAGAAGAAGTGGAAAGAGAAGGAAAAGAATATCACAACCACTGCACATCAGTGGAAGGATCCAAACAACCAATGTAACCATTGTAGTATCAATAATCACATCGACGATAAGTGTTAAAAGATACATCATGAGATGAATCCAAAGAACTACAACAAAGATGCCAAGAAGAAGATGGATTCTAGATGTAAATGAAAATATTGTCTAAAACATAGTGCAGAAGGAGGTGAATTTGAGTAGCATCCATCCCAAGGAAGAGAAGGATATGATTAAACTCTTCCACATTAAAATTTAGGTCAAAAATAAAAAGGTGGATGCTCTATTTGATTATGGTTAACAAGCCAACATCATAGTAGAATATATGGTAACCAAACTTGGATTGGAAGTTCATGACCATCCTCACCCATATCCATTGGGATAGGTAAATAAGGATTTAGAGCTCAAGGTCATGTAACGGTGTAAGATACAATTTTATATAAGTGAAAATTATATTGATGAAGGAAAGGTAGATGTAGTACCACT
The DNA here is from genome assembly GCA_032191745.1 of Picea mariana. NCBI lineage: Eukaryota > Viridiplantae > Streptophyta > Pinopsida > Pinales > Pinaceae > Picea > Picea mariana. Next base: position 133,358 of record JASDQU010738611.1, on the reverse strand, counting down.
ATATGTGTGTGGTGTCATCTTTGGAATCCCCTACAGGTATTTTATGGATACAATATTTATGAGGATAGAAAAACAATATAGAATGATCAAGGATGGGAAGTCCTTAATCATCAATGCACACAAAGGTAAATCTAAGATCTCTCTACTAAGTGCTAACCAAGCCAAGAAATTAATCAATTCTAGAAGGATGTTTGTATTAATGGTTAGTAATTCCATTCAAGACAAGGCAAGGTTTGTATGAATGGCCAGTGATACCTTTTGATTTATGTAATGTATCAACTACATTTATTCGTTTGATGAATTATGTATTGCATCCATTTTTAGATTCATTTGTAATAGGTTACATAGATGATAGATTGGTTTACAACCCTACCTGGAAAGACCATATCTCACATCTCATGTAGGTGGTAGAGACTATGAAAAGACACCAATTTCTAGAAAATGTTAATAAATTTGAATTTTCCTAGCTATCATTGATGCATTTAAGGTATACTATTGGTGGGGGAACTCAAGATATATCTCGCCAAGATGGAGGCCATCCTCAAGTGGCCAACTTCTACATTTTGATTTTTCAATAGGCAAGGCTTAAGCATGAAGTTCATTCCATCTTTATCATTTTACTTAAATCGTAAACAATTTGTTGCTGCAACCAAGATCACAAGAAGAAACACCATGCACAAGTACACAAGAAGTATCCTGGGAAACCCTTCTCAACAAGGGAAGAAAACCCAACCAATCCTTTGCTATATTCTTCAAGAGAAATACCTCCACCACCAAGAAAACCTAGCACACAAAAGGGTGCTCACAAACTCTAGAAGACTAGCGCCCAAGAGAGGTGCACACTTTTCCCAAGAAGATGTACTTGCTGAAATTTCCAAAGTCACTTTTGAGATATGATTCCTTAATGGGGATTTTACTTTTACTTATATTAGACTAAAATTGTCAACATAAGTGTCTATTTTCACAACATGGCCAACCTCAATAACTCACAATATAATTAATAATTACCAGATTAATTATCTTTTATATTAAGGTGGGGCCAACTTGTACCCTTTACATTACAATTAGGGTTATAGGTAAGTATGACTCTTGAAAAATATAGCAAGGGATCTCATACACCCACCAGTGCTCAACCACTAGGGGAACATCCATAGGGATGTCCATATCTCTATCTCACTGTGTCTCACAAGAGAACCACACTCACTAGTTCTCAACCACTAGGATCACGTTCACTTGTTCTCATCCATAGGCACATCCAACTCATCATATCTTCTTTCCCACTGCATTACACAGGAGAGTCATATGGAGTTCATCATCTCAAATCTCTACTCAGAGGAGGCTAATACATTGTTTTCATCTTTGTCTCAGAATGGTGCACCCAACTCATGGGAATTCACATGTTCACCTGTGCTCAGCCATAGGTACATCTAACTCAATAGATCTTCTTTCTCACTGCATTACACAAGAGAATCATCTGGAGTTATTCTCAACTCTTTGTAAGAAGGAGGCCAACACAACATTCCATTTCTGTCTTAGATAGGAACCATACACCCATCTCAGGGGATCTCTCTCAGGTCTGTGTCTTGTTGGATGTCTCATGCAACTATAATCATCAACACTCCCTCTCAGCTAAGGAGGAATTCTCCATCAGGCCAAGTCTCACATGGAAGTATCAAACTTTGTCTTGGCTATAGTCATCAACACTCCCTCTCAACTAGAGAGGTATTCTTCATCAAGTTAGTTTGGTGAAGATGTCTGCAAATTGCTCATTTGTAGGAAGGTATTGCACGTGTACTTCTTTCCTCTGCATCATGTCTCTGAAAATAATATTTTATCTCAATGTGTTTCGATCTATCATGAAACAAAGGGTTCTCAAAGAGCTTTACACAACTCTAGTTATAATCATAAGATCCATCTCATGATCAAGTAAATCTTTCAGAGGCTTATGAAGCCACACTACTCCGCACACTCAATGATATATACTCTACTTCTGTGGTACTCAAGGCGACATAGATTTTTTTCCTGTTGCACCATGAAATCATGGAAAACTTCAAGACAAAACAACAATCAAATGTGATTTTCCGGTCTTCTGTTCATTTTTCATATCCCTGCAAACGCAAGTCTACACTAGAGGCATATCTCAGGCCATTTACAACTGTGCCTCGTAGATGTTTTCATGTTGTCCAGTGAGTCTGTCTTGGCTGATTTATGGAATGGATAAGTACATTCACCGCATAACATATATCGAGTTTGGTGTTCAACCAGATGCATCAGTGATCCAGTCAGTTGTGGATCAATCTCGTCTGAATCATCATCATTTATTTTTTGTTAAATCCATCACCATCGGTGTAGACATGGATTTGCATTCTATCATACTGAACTTCTTTAGTATCCCCACTGCATATTTTCCTTGACTTAGGAAAAGTCTCATTGGTCATATGTCATTCTTCTTGTCCCAAGAAGTAGTGCATCATACCCAAATCCTTCATCTTGAAATCAAAAGTCAAATGTTACTTGTAACAAAAAGACGGCTTCTTGAATAAGTCATCAAAAACATGCTCTCATAAACAATGTAGTAATATAGGTTTGGATTAGCAACACCATTGCTGAAACTCAAAATCATCATGATTCTATCCATCTAATGTAGTTTCCAACTCATGGATGGTAGTATGGATGGAAGTGTATTGGGCTTACTGGATCAAGTGTCTCATCATAGACAACTCCCTTTGTTTGTGGGAATCTTCTGGCCACAGATCTCAGTTTGTATTTCTCGACACTTCCATTAGCTACATGTTTGATTTTTATCGATCCATTTGGAAGTCACCATAGATTTCCCTTTTGGTCTCGAAACAATGTCTCATACATCATTATTTAAGATATATTGGTTTCTTCTATTATGGCATCTTTCCATACTTTTTCACCCATCACTTCTCCATGACAGGGAGTCTCAGAATCAATGAAGTGGCTCATGGCTGAAGAGTAGCTTTGAAAATCTCTTTTTATTTCTCAATATGTCCATTGAGGGACTTGCATGTTCCTCTGCCTTCTGTAGAGTTTTGTTAACCCTAGGCAGGCCTTTTATGCCCTACTACAATATCTCTTGGAATATCAACTAGAGTAGCTAGATTGACTGGAATATTGTCTGCCTCCCTCTGAATTGTTGAAGGGGAAGAAGGTATTGTCTCTTCCTTCTTTTCATTTTGTTTTGACTCCATTTGAGTCAAGTAACTCTCTCTGAAGTTTGAAGGATGGAAGTCTTATTTTATTTGCTTACTAGATATTTTATGTCTTCTTGACCATCATAATAATCAATCAATAAGGTTTGGACTCCTGTACCAGGGATAATGGTCCAAGTCATGAGGGACCCCATACTAAATATAATACCCTTCACTTATTAAGAATGCAATCAACTATAAAATTTATTATCAAACAATTTACCCGGATCTGTAGTCATGTTCAATTATGTGTTTGGTTTAGAGGAAGTACTTCTTCTCTCTCTTATCTTCATTATTTTGGGGTGGGTATGGATCAATGTTAGCGGTCAAAGCATATTGTCTTCCTTTCTTCCTGGTTGGACAATTTCTTGCATAGTGCCCATATTTGTCACATCTGAAGCATTGAATCTCTGAAACATCTCTTCTTTGATTATGACCTAAGGCTGATGGAGACTTCTCATCTCTGAATGTTTTGTCTGAAGTTTATTTTGAATCTTCCTCCTTTCTTTGCATGAAGTGCAAGAGCATGGTTTTCATCAAGGGAGTCTTCCACTCCTCTGTTTCTAAGTCTAATTTCTTATTGAGTACAGTCTGTCCACAGACGATCAAAGGTTGGTAACTTTTCTCTTCCACTAATGATTTGAAGAAAAGGTTCCCAGTGTTTTGGAAGATTGTTGAGAGTAGAGAAGAAAAGTTCTCTATCAGACATGCTTTCTCTAATGGCACCTAGATATTCTTTGATTTCCGATATCTTCATAAAGAAGGTAGCAACTGTATCACCTTTTTTCATCTTGGTATTTTGAATTTGGCCTTTTAAGGTAAGATATTTGAGGGTGTTGTCACTTTCAAACATATCTTCCAGTGCTTCATACATTTCATAATTTGTTTTGAGTTTGGAAATACGAGGTAGGAGATGATCTCTTACTGATTAGATGATTATTTTTCTTTCCTTGACATCTTCTTCCCTTCTTATTTCCTTCTCTTCATCGGTAGTTGTATCTGGTAAAGTTTTTGTTACCACATTCAAAAGGTCATATTCTTCAAGGGTGACCTAAATTATTGACTTTTAGGAGCTGAAGCTGCTTGATCCATCAAGCCTATCTTCCGCTAAAGTTTTGTTCTTCATTTTTTTTCGGATTTCTTCACAAAATCTTGCCAACTAGACTTAGAAAACCTAATGGTTAGGTTGGAATAGTAACCTTAGGTTTTGTTGGCATTATGACTGCCAAAAATAAACTTTGAGTGTGTCACATGAACACTTGTTGATCTGAAATATTTCTTCAAGAAGTTGCAGAAACCCTAAGATCAAGATTATGCAGAAAATTTCAGAACCCTAGAAACCCTAGGGCCAAAAACTCAAAATCCTCGAAAATTCACTTTGAATATCTCTGGAAGTGCGCTGAGGAAGTCCGTACACCTTTGTCCAAGCTTCAGCCCCAATGTCCACGTGTAAGGTGCTGAAAAGGCCAAACAAGTGAGGGTTGTACAGATTTCTGCAGAAACCCTAGAGGCCGTACAAAATTGCAGAAGGAGGATGACTTATCTTTTAAGTGCTTGTGCAGGGTTCTTCAAGACCTATGCTCTGATACCATGTTGATTTTTCAATAGGAAAGGATTAATCATGAAGTTCATTCCATCTTTAGCATTTTACTTGAACCATAAACAATTTGTTGTTGCAACCAAGATCACAAGAAGAAACACCATGCACAAGTACACAAGAAGTATCCTGGGAAACCCTTCACAATAAGGGAAGAAAACCCAGCCAATCCTTTGCTATATTATTCAAGAGAAATACCTCGACCACCAAGAAAAACTAGCACAAAAAAGGATGCTCACAAACCTTATAAGACTAGTGCCCAAGAAATGTGTGCACTTTTCCCAAGAAGATTTACTTGCTGAAATTTCCAAACTCACACTTGAGATATGATTCCTTGATGGGGATTTTACTTTTACTTATATTAGAATTAAATTGTCAACATAAGTGTCTATTGGAAGAAAAATATAATTAATAATTACTATATTAATTATCTTTTACATTAACTATCTTTTATATTAAGGTGGGGCCGACCTGTACCCTTTACATTACAATTCGGGTTATAGATAAGTCTGAGTCTTGAACAATATAGCAAGGGATATCATAAACACACTAGTGCTCATCCACTAGGGGCACATCCATAGGGATTTCCATATCTCTATCTCACTACGTCTCACAGGAGAACCACACTCATTAGTGCTCAACCACTAGGATCACATTCACCTGTGCTCATCTACAGGCACGTCCAACTCAACAAATATTCTTTCCCACTGCACTACACAAGAGATTCATATGGAGTTCATCATATCAACTCTCTGCTCAGAGGAGGATAATACATCGTTTTCATCTCTATCTAAGAACGATGCACCTAGCTCATGGGAATTCACACGTTCACCTGTGCTCAGCCACATGTACATCTAACTCAACATATATTATTTCTCACTGCATTACACAAGAGAACCATTTGGAGTTCTTCTCAACTCTCTGTAAGGAGGAGGCCAACACTACATTCCAATTCTGTCTCAAATAGGAACCACACACCCATCTCATGGGATCTCTCTCAGGTCTGTGTCCTGGAGGACATCTCACACAACTGTAATTGTCAACACTACCAATGTCATTGAAGTTAGGAGCTTTGTTGGGGAAACACAATACCTATAGAATTTTATAACATGATTTTCAGTTGTAGATACACCAATCCATGCTACAACAGACAACAACAAGAGTTTATAGTGGGGAAAGAATCAACATAAAGCTTTTGATGAACATAAATGAAAGATCAGTCAAGCACTAGTTCTTGCATTTCCTAATTTTACAATATGTTATCATTATGAAATGTTTCATGGGGGAGACCTAAACTACCCTACATATGACAAGGAACTCTATGCTCTGGTTCAAGTTGTTAAGAAGTGGAAGACATGGGATCCTATATATTGTATTGTAAACAATGAAGTTGGATGATGAATATAATTAGAGGTATGTCTCTAAAACAAGTTGTTGGTTTTCCCGATTGGGTTTCTAGGGTAAATCTCTATGTATATGTGTGATTGGAATTGTTTTATTTTATATGTGAAGAATATGTGTGTGCATTGAATTCATGTAAAAGGTTTAAAACTTACACATATGATAAGGTGAACTAGTTGTACACCAGGTTGACTTCGCTCCATATTGGTATGAATATGGACATAATAAATTGAATTATGGGATGTGTGTCCTCAACCTCCTTTATTGTTTTAATAAATGGATCCTCATCTATATTCTTTAATGACTCTAGGTGTTGGGTATGTGTTATATTCTTTGCATGTGTGTGTGTGGGGGGGTGAATTAGATTTGACAACAACATATGACGAGTTTTTTCTATTTTTAGCAGTTTTCTAAATTTATTCTGGATTAAGGGATTAAGGTTTTGGTAGCTGCAGAATACATAAAATATTGTATATATTGTATTTTGAATGGTGAAATTAATACAATAAAGATTTGAGAGGTGCAACACCAAGGAAATATGGTTTTATCCCAGTTAAGTGTTTCTAGCATAAATCTCTATGAACTATGTATGAACCATTGATTAATTTCTGTTTTTCTTAAGAATATGTATGCATTGCTTTACTTCACAAGTTTAAAACTTACATGTGGTATCAGAGCACATTTTTGTCTTAAGGTGGATGGATTTGTTATTGATGGTTTGTGATTTGAAAATGGAATGAATATGTTTCCAATAGATCTTAAAAATGAAGAAGACTTATCTCTTAAAATTGCAAGTGTAAAATGGCATGTGTTTGGATAATAGGATTAGTTTACTAACACATAAATTTAGTGAGTTTTACTTAAATAGGAGCAACATATCAAACTGATAAAAAACATCAATAATGAACACATAACACAACAAATGATAAAGGAGTTCACCCCTCTCTTGGTCTACATCTCCTGGTCCAGCTTCCCTTGGATCATTTTCATTATGATTAAAAATTGCTCTTATAGTTCTCATAATACAAAATGGATGGCTTCAATGGCTTAAGAACGTCCAAAAACCCCATAGATGGGCTTTTTCGGCACCTCGTTTGGCCAAAAAACGAAGAAGTTACACTTCCTGGAAGTTTTCCCCTTCAAGCTTGTTGTATTTTCTCGCCAAAACGCACTTGTGAATGACTAAATTGGTTCCCGCAACGTTACTGGGCCTAAAACCCAGCAAACACGTGCATCCCGCAAAACGGGGAAAACTATTGAACAATTAGTGAGTTTAGTGCCCTTTTAGGCGAAGGTGCTAGTCGCGGGGGGCATCTGGCCACGTCCCAACGCCTGAATCGGGTCCATTTGCATGCGTGAGTGTCTTGTTGACAAGTGGTGGGCTTGTGGCATAGTTTGAAGGCACGGGTCATATGCAAGTGGTAAGAACCGGGGGCTTAAACCGCAACCAAAATCCTCGCCAAAATATATAGAAAAGGGGCATATGCTATGGTGTGTATATAACCGGGGGCAGTACCCAAACAAACCCCATGCACCAAACAAAACCATAATACAAACTCTCGCGCCAACAATTTAAACGTGAAACAGACTGCGGGCTAATCCATTTGCAACGGTTGTGCCGAGTTTTAACAGGTGTGGGTTCTATTACACAAGCATATGGAAAACGTCGGGGGCTGGGGCCTAGCCTCGACCATATTCTCCACGCAAATTACAAACAATAAAATTCAAATAGAATATTTAAACGTTATGGTATAAGCACCAACGTGGGTAGGCCGGTAGCCCAGACCTGCCAAAGTGCTCCCCTATGCCCGAAGGTCACAGGCTCGACTCATGTGGAGTCACAATGTTTTGCCAACTTCCAACCAATGGAGGGGTGCCATGTGGCAACCCACGACTAGGCCACCTGGCACCATACCATTAGTCCAATAATATGCCACATGTCAAAATATGATTCGTCCACCTGTTAGCCATCATCTACCCAGTCAACATGCCAACACATCTACAACGTCACTGTACGTCCTGTACGGTCAGCTGCCACGTCATCACTGTTGGAAAAACGAAGAACAAAATATCTTGCTCATACGACGTTTGTTTGAGCTTGTTCAAGTTGCATTGGGTTCATAACAACGAGGCCTACACACACGTCCATTTTGAAGCGATTTTGAGAACTATTATTTTTGAGCTAAATTTGATCCGTTGGATCAGTTTGGCTTGGTCTTGATAGATAAATTTTATCTTGGGTTTGTAATAAAATTGGGTTCAGTTAGAGCTTTGTAGTGGTGATTTGTTTGTTGAAAGAGAATGACGATCAATTCTAGAATCAACATTGAGAAGTTAAACGATTAAAACTTTGAGCTATGGAAACTCAAGATGGAGGACCTTCTTGTAGAAAAGTAACAATGGATCACTGTGGATCCTGGTACACAACCTAATGGTACACAAACTATTGGCACACAATATATCGGTACAAAAACTACTAGTACTCAATCAATTGGTATGTCAAAAGAAGATTGGGAGAAGTTGGATAGAAGAGAAATGAATACAATTCGACTCTGCCTAGTAGATTCAATGTGACTGAATGTGTCAGGAGAATATACAACCAAGGAACTATAGGAAAAGTTGGGGAATTTGTATCAGTCAAAGTTCTTGGTAAACAAGTTGTTTCTTCAAAAGAAGTTGTATCATCTTAGGATGGAAGATGGAGATTCTGTGACAGAGAATCTAAATTCCTTCACTACTATGGTAAGTCAACTTGTCTATGTTAATATTACAATTGCAGAAGAAGATAAGTGTATTACTTTGTTATGTTCTTTTCCAGACTCCCAGGATAATCTGGTTGTATCAATTGGTAGTACCACTCAATCTGCATTGAAGTATGAGGATGTAGTTTCATCCTTGTTATAATAAGAGATGAGGTGGAAAAGAATGGAAAGTCATAGCACACATGCTTTATTTGTAAGAGGTCGTCCCCAAGATAAGAATAAAAATAAGTCTTCATGGGGTATATCTAAATCCCCAGAAAAATATTTGAGAAAATGATGCAAATGTGGTAAAGATGGGAATTATAAGAAATATTGTAGGTCTAATAATGTTGATAAAGCAAAGGGATATGATTATGCCTCTTCCACAAAGGAAAAAACCTTGACAAAAGAAGGAGGTGATGTTTACCTGGAATATATAGGTATACATGCAGATCATGATGTATGGTTGATCGACTCAGGTGTATCATTTCATATGACTCCTCATAGGGTGTGGTGAATCAATGAATATGAAATGTATGATGGTGGTGTTGTCTTCCTAGGAGATGAATCGACAACTAAAATCATGGGACGTGGAAGGGTTAAGATGTTGGTAAAATATTGAAGGATTAGAACTCTCCTTGGAGTTCTACACATTCCATATCTAATCAGGAGCCTAATATCTGTAAGTAAGTTGGATGGTGTAGATGTGGATACTTTATTGGGAAAGGGAACTTGCAAGAGGATACAAGGAGAAATGGTGTTGATGAGGGGTGTTCGGTGTGGAACTCTGTACAAGTTATTGAGAAGCACTTATACTGATGGGTGTAACACTTCTATTGTCCTCGAGAAAAGAAATCAAGAATATATGATCCATACTATCCCTGGAAAAAAAACCATGATGGAAGAACACAATGTTGTGGCATCAAAGAGTAGGACATATTGGAGAAAATGGCCTTTGTACACTGCACGGTAAAGGTATGGTTGAATGTAATGAACCTCAAAAATCACCATTAAAAAATAAATTTATTTGTACATTTATCCTTGAAAGGTTTCGAGATCTCAAGCAAGTAAGATTTATGTTAAAAGGCTTGAGTCTGAAGGTTAGTTAGAGTCCTTACTGTTGTCGACTGTCCTTACCATTCAACTTAAGTTTTCTAATCAACGATATAATGAGTATTTACTCATCACTTCAATGTTTAATTAAGATACTAAAAAATTATAATTACTCTCTTATCTGCTAGTACCTATAACACTACCATAGTCTTAACAATACAAACAACTTTGGGGTTTTATGACCAAAACCCTACATAAAAATATTTACCCTCTGTTTGCAATTCAATCTACCTGTAAAATGGTCTACTACTTCCATACCTCTATCCGGGATGAAGACTCTTCAACGTTCTTTTACCAGTCCACTCATTACATCGTTAGAGTTGTTCCCATAACAATAAGTTTCGTCTAGGTTTCTACAGTTTGTGAAACATAACATAGGTCAATCGGGTTTCGACGATTATAAGTGCTGAACACCAAACGAAACAAAGGGGCCGCATCGTTTGCCAAAAATGCGAGAAAGCGGGAAGACTGTGGACCCGGTACTTCGGGGTTTCAGGGTTTGGGACTTCGTGAGTTCAAGTACCCAAACAACAATATACACAAACTTGCGAAAAGTGTCCAGTGTATTGGGATTTTGGGGTTCGGGATCCACACACCACAACTCCCGAAAGGTGAAAAAGGAAAGTGGGACCCGCCCATCGGGGTTTCAGGGTGAGTTAAAGTACCCAAACAACAACATATACAAACTTCTGAAATTGTGAAAAGTGACCAGCATGTCGGGATTTCAGAGTTCAGGATTTTGCAAGTTCAGCAGTCAAATATAAACACATAACGACTCCCAAAATCGCGAGAAGTGACCAACACTTCGAGATTTCGGAGTTCGGGATTTCGTGAATACAACAGTCGAACATCAATACACAACAATTCCCGAAATTTTGAAAAGGTAAGGTGAGATCCGTATTTCGGGATTTCGGAATTTGGGGTTTCGGGGTTTCAAATGCCAAACAATAGCACAAAACATTTCCCGAAGTTTCGAAAAGGTAAAGGTGGGACCCGTATTTTCGAGATTTCGGAATTTGGGGTTTCAGGGTTTCAAATGTTAACAACAGCACAAAACATTCCCCGAAGTTCCGAAAAGGTAAAGGTGGGACTCGTATTTTTGGGATTTCGGAATTCAAGGTTTTGGGGTTTCAAAAGTCAACAACAACACAAAACATTCCCGAAGTTCCGAAAAGGTAAAGGTGGGACCTGTATTTTGGGATTTTGGAATTCGGTGTTTCAAATGTCAACAACAACACAAAACATTCTCCGAAGTTTCGAAAAGGTAAAGGTGGGACCCGTATTTCAGGATTTTGGAATTCGGGGTTTCGAGGTTTCAAATGTCAACAACAGCACGAAACATTCCCCAAAGTTGTGAAAAGGTAAAGGTGGGACCCTCATTTCGGGGTTTCGAGGTTCGGAACTTCTTGAGTTCACATGCCCCAAACCTCTCATGTAACCAACCTCCGAAATGCGAAAAGTGGAAGCTTTGGGGTTTCAGGGTTCGGAACTTCGTGAGTTCATAATCCATACATCAATATACACAAACCTCTGAAAGGCGAAAAGGAAGTTGGAATAAGTGTTCCCGTTGAAAAGGAACTTAGGTAAAAATTCAATCAAAACACAAAGGAAGAGAGTACTCTGCTTCTACTGTAACTCTTCACACTAATTTTCATCACTCCCTGCTCTTTATCCTTTGCGGGTACTCTTGATTTTTGTTTTCTGGGAGAACTGAAGGTGTATAAGGATACTTTTACTTCACAGAATTCTGAAAACCTAAGGACTTAGGGATCTTACACGTACAGAGGGGTACAAAGGATAAAATATACTGTGTAAGGTAAATTCTATAATAATCACTTAGAGCCTCTTTTAATCAATGCATTAAAAGTCCAAAGTACTAGATCCGTGCATCTATGTAAATACTTAGTTAAGAATATCATTCCATCAGAGATTGGTCATTAATAATGATGTTCCGAGGGATCTGAGTTTTTGTTTCCTGGGGGTTTATCTACAGAGAGGATTTGTCTCTTTGTCGTTAATCTCCTCTTTCCATAGAAATATAATTACAGATGTTCTTCACATATATTCCCCATAACAAACAAAAAATGGAAAAAAAAATGTTACAGTTCCAATTTAATCAATACAATGCCTCAGAAAAATCACTCAGATAGAGAGTGGACATCACTCCAGTTCCGATTTAATAAGACATCGAAAAAAAAAAAAAAACATAGTCATTCATAATAGAGAGGGGGTAGATCAACACATATGAATCTAATCCGTGGAAAGACAAAGGCAACAACCACGTTCCTCCCAACCGTAGAACAGGGCATCCAAAGTCACTTTCTCGATTCACCCCCTAGCCTGAACATGAATCCATGAGGGCGAACTTGGAAACTTTTCCTTAGCAATGTCCTTCAATTCCAACAGTTCTCCTCTTGCCTCACACTTACTCAACAGTGTTCATAACAGCAAGACAATTCTGTTTCAGCAAGCTCCTCTTGCCTCACACTCAATCCACAGTGTTCATAACAGCAAGAGAGCTCAAGAATCCTTTCTTCGCATACTTGGCAGCATCCTGCCTCCTCTCATATGCTATTTATCAATCTTTTTGCCCAGGTCTTTTCCCTCCTTTGGGGATTTTCGCATCTCTCATAATCCCTGATTTTCAGGGGCTGCCATTGGACAAATCTCTGATTTTCCACTTCTCATAATCAGCCCAGAGGCAGTTCCAACATGTTCCCCACTCATGGAGTCATGGTCAACTGATTTTAACATGGTTGTTCCATTTGTCCTCCTGCAGTTAATATAAATATTTTGTTGTGATACAAGTGTCATAGTTCAAATAGTTAGTTGGGTCCAAACGGATCTCTGCCCAACAATCACAATAATTAAATACAATTATTAAATTCGAAAATCGGAATTGCCATAAATGGCAAAAATTTTCCAGATTCGAATTTGCCAAAAACGGAAATAATTTTCTAGCACACAAATATATATATATATATATATATATATATATATATATATATATATATATTTTTAATTTATTTTTTTATTTTGAGGGATGTCACATCCTTTCCCCCTTCAGTAAAACACTGTCCTCAGTGTTCATTCCTTTCCTGGAACAGGATTGGATGAGATTTCCGCAAATCTTCCTCCAATTCCCAAGTGGCCTCCTCAGGACTAAGTGCTTCCATTGCACCTTTACTTGAGTGACGACTCTGTTCCGAAGTGTTATTTCTCTCCAGTCCAGAATGCATAGGGGTTCCACCTGGAACTCACCCTCGGGTTCCACCTGCACCAAATTCCAATCAATCATATGAGTAGGGTCATGAATATACTTTTTCAACAAAGAAACATGAAATACAATATGAATTCTTAGATTAGCTAGAAGTGCAAGATGATATGCTACGGGTCCAATTCGAGTTAGTATCTCGAAGGGCCCACAAAACCTAGGTGCCAACTTGGCACAGTTTCCTAACTTCAGTGAGCTTTTTCGGGCTTTGACCTTCAAGTAAACATGATCTCCCACTCGAAATTCCATGTGTCTTCTTTTCTGATCTGCATAGCTCTTCTGTCTGTCCTGTGCTTCTTTCAAGTTCTATTGTACCTTTCTTACCATGTTCTCCATTTCTTGGAGCATCTCTGGTCCAACCATGAGTCTGTCAGCCGGGTTATCCCAGCTAATTGGAGTTGTACACTTTCTGTTGTACAGTATTTCGAAAGGGCTCAACTTAGCCAAAGTTTGGTACCCATTGTTATATGCAAATTCCACCAAGTGTAGGTAGTCTTCCCACTTGTTTGGTGTTGTTCTTACATACATGCGGAGCATATATTCTATGATTTGGTTTGTCCTTTCGGTCTGTCCATCCGTTTGTGGATGATATCTCGTGCTGAAATTCAAATTAGTATTTAGCCCTGCAAACAATTCCTTCCAAAAAG
>JASDQU010738611.1:89100-119350 GCA_032191745.1 Picea mariana | reverse complement strand
TATATATATATATATATATATATTTTTAATTTATTTTTTTATTTTGAGGGATGTCACATCCTTTCCCCCTTCAGTAAAACACTGTCCTCAGTGTTCATTCCTTTCCTGGAACAGGATTGGATGAGATTTCCGCAAATCTTCCTCCAATTCCCAAGTGGCCTCCTCAGGACTAAGTGCTTCCATTGCACCTTTACTTGAGTGACGACTCTGTTCCGAAGTGTTATTTCTCTCCAGTCCAGAATGCATAGGGGTTCCACCTGGAACTCACCCTCGGGTTCCACCTGCACCAAATTCCAATCAATCATATGAGTAGGGTCATGAATATACTTTTTCAACAAAGAAACATGAAATACAATATGAATTCTTAGATTAGCTAGAAGTGCAAGATGATATGCTACGGGTCCAATTCGAGTTAGTATCTCGAAGGGCCCACAAAACCTAGGTGCCAACTTGGCACAGTTTCCTAACTTCAGTGAGCTTTTTCGGGCTTTGACCTTCAAGTAAACATGATCTCCCACTCGAAATTCCATGTGTCTTCTTTTCTGATCTGCATAGCTCTTCTGTCTGTCCTGTGCTTCTTTCAAGTTCTATTGTACCTTTCTTACCATGTTCTCCATTTCTTGGAGCATCTCTGGTCCAACCATGAGTCTGTCAGCCGGGTTATCCCAGCTAATTGGAGTTGTACACTTTCTGTTGTACAGTATTTCGAAAGGGCTCAACTTAGCCAAAGTTTGGTACCCATTGTTATATGCAAATTCCACCAAGTGTAGGTAGTCTTCCCACTTGTTTGGTGTTGTTCTTACATACATGCGGAGCATATATTCTATGATTTGGTTTGTCCTTTCGGTCTGTCCATCCGTTTGTGGATGATATCTCGTGCTGAAATTCAAATTAGTATTTAGCCCTGCAAACAATTCCTTCCAAAAAGMGGATGTGAATTTTACGTCTCTATCTGAAATCACCATTTTAGGAATACCATGCAATCTAAAAATTTCTTTCATGAATATTTCAGCAATGTTAATAGCTTTAAAAGTAGACTTTACAGGAATAAAATGTGCAGACTTACTGAGTTTATCAATTACAACCATGATAGAATCATTCTGTTTCTGAGTTTTAGGCAAACCTGTGATAAAGTCTAGTGAGATGGTCTCCCATTTCTATTCTGGTACTGGTAATGGCTGTAATAGGCTGGCTAGATGCTGGTGTTTAGCCTTAACCTGCTGGCAATCTTGGCACCTAGCCAAGTACTCTGTTGTTTCACCCTTCATATTAGGCTAGAAAAATAGTTTTCTGAGTGCTGTTATTGTTTTCTGGTAACCTGGATGGCCAGAGTATGGTTTCTTATGCACTTCGTCTAAAATGGTTAATTTTAGCTCTGTTGAATCTGGTATGTAAAGTTGGTTTTTAAATCGTAATAGTCCCTTCTTGTCGATACTTATATCTGGTTTATCTGAGTTTGCGATACTATTTTGAAATTATGCCATTATCTTAGTGTAATTTCCATCGTTGATGCCTGTCGTCCTTATTCTTTGTTCCAGATTACTTTCTACCCTGCTGATGTTTATCTCAAATAACCCATGAATTCTGTGGCTTAAAGAATCTGCTACTTTATTTTCCTTACCCTTGATATGTTTGACCTCGAAGTCGAATTTGCTCAAGAAGGCTAGCCACCTTCCCTGTCTTGCATTAAGGTCTAGTTGGTTAAACAAATATTTCACTCCGCTATTATCCGTCAATAGTAGGAATTTTTTGCCCATTATATAGTGTCTCCATATTTTTAAGGCATGTATTACTGCTGCTAATTCTAATTCATGAGTGACGTAATTTCGCTCGTGTTCCTTTAATTTCCGGGACTCATAACATATCACGTGCCCTTCCTGAGTTAGAACACCACCTAGTCCCTCTTTACTTGCATTAATGCATACTGTGAAGTCTTTATCTGGGTCTACTACCTTCAAGATGGGCGCCGATGTCAATAATTCTTTTAGCTTGTTAAAACTGTCTTGACACTTTTGCGACCAGTTAAACTTGGTCCCTTTCTTTTGTAGTGACGTGATAGGGTAGGCTATCTTGGAGAACCCTTCTATAAATCTGCGATAATATCCGGTGATTCCCATGAATGACTGGATATTTGCCACATCCTTAGGCACTGGCCACTCCATAATGGCTTTTATATTTTCCGGGTCTATGGCAATACCTTATGAGGAAATGACATGTCCTAAATATTGTATTTCTTTTTCATAAAAATCACATTTGTCGAATTTTGCGTATAGTTTGTGTTTTCTTAGTGTTTGCAGAACTATTCATAAGTGCTCATCATGTTCCTCTTCCGTTTTAGAATAGACCAGAATATCATCGATAAATACTACTACGAACTTGTCTAAGTACTGGCTGAAAATGTTGTTCATCAAGCACATAAATGTGGCTGGTGCATTAGTGAGTCTGAAAGGTAAGACTACAAACTCATAGTGTCCATATCTTGTTCGAAAAGCTGTTTTGTTTATGGCCTGGTCTTTTATCCTAACTTGATGATATCCGGATCGTAAATCCAATTTTGAGAAGATCTTGGCCTCACCAACTTGATCGAACAAATCATTTATCGTGGGTAAGGGGTATTTGTTCTTAATGGTCACTTTGTTCAGTTGTCTATAATCGATACATAGTCTTAGAGTACCGTCTTTCTTTTTCACAAAGAGGATTGGTGCTCCCCATGGCGAGACACTTGGTCTGATATACTCTTTGTCCAACAATTCCTGTAATTGTATTTTTAATTCTGTCAGTTCTGGTAGACTCATTCGGTAGGGTGCTTTTGAGATAGGGGCTGATCTGGGTAGTAAGTCTATGGAGAAATCTATTTCTCTCCTAGGACGTAATTCTGGTATCTCTTCAACAAACATGTCTCTAAATTCACGTAGGACAACAAAGTCTTCTAACTTGGGCTTATCTTCTTTTTCTAATAGATTCGTCACTTGGATGGCGTAAACTTGACATCCTTTCCTAATACATTTCTTGAGTTGCATCGCTGAAACTTGTCTGACTAATACAGGTTCGGTATGCCTTGGGTTGTTTAAATAGTGACAAAATTATCTTTATAGCTAAGTACCTTTGTATTACAATCTAGTATTGCTTTGTGTTGTTCCAACCAATCCATCCCAATAATCATGTCATAAGATCCTAGTGGTAGGATGTTCAGATTGGTCCTTATATTTTGACCATCTAAGCTGAACTCAAGATCAGAAATAAAGTTAACTACTTTTCTTTTAGTACCTGTTGCTAGTTGTACAAGCCAAGATTTTTCGTGCTTTTGTTTCTTAAGTTTATTCGACTCTACTACATGAGGAGTAATATAACTTAATGTAGCTCCAGGGTCAATTAAAACAGAAATTCGAGTGTCATGGATTTTACCTTCGACTTCTACCACCGAGGACTGGTGGTCAGCTTGTCGACCATCTATGGCTGCATTTATCCGATGCAGACTTCTGCTCATGTCACCTACAATCAAGGATTCCTGCAAATTGTGAACAACAGTTCTGTTTGTTGCAATTAAACGTGGAAAGTTCCTCCTTAGATGAGGCTCTCCACACTCTCAACACTTTAATGGCTCGTGGGCGTTGTCTCCAAACCTTTTCATTCCAAGGTTCAAAGGTTTACCACTACCTTGCGTATTCGGGTGATTGGAGTGAAAATCCTTCCTTGGGAAACTTTTTGCTGCATTTCGATAAGGAGTTGGCTGGTATCCTTTCTTCCGCTGGTGTGTTCCATCTTGTCTCTTATCCTTCCAAGTCTTGGGAAACTCTACCCGCTGTTTATACTGGTCGTAGCACATTCGTGCCTTCCTGAATGACTCACTCAAGGATTTGGGGTTGTCAAACTCAATTCTGTCCCTATAGGACTGTGGTAAACAACTTAAGAATCGTTGGATTTTTACCTTATCCTCCCGGATGTATGGTACAAACCTTAGTAGTTCCAGAAATTTATTTATAAGGTCCTCCATCGTCATTTGTCTGAGTCGTAACTCATAGAATTATTTTGTCTTCCTTTCATAATAGCTTTCAGAAAGGTATTGTTTCTTCAAATACTTCTTAAAGTCGGACCATTCCAACTGTTTCTCCTTTAGGCCCTTAGCCATTCAGGTCATGCCACCAAATAATGGCCTTCCCCTTCAGATTATGGATGGCCATTCTGACCTTCATGTTGCTGGAATAGTTGTAGATTTGGAAGTATTTCTTGATGTCCAACAACCATGCCTCGGCTTCTTCTCTTGTCCTAGATTCTCCATCAAAAGTAGCTGGTTTAATCTTTTTAAATTCTCCTTCAAGGTGGTCTGTTTGTTTTCTTTTTCTGTCTGGTATGGTTTTGTCTTTAGCTGAAGGTGTCCCTTCAGACGAACTGTCACCTTTTTCCGTTTTCGCACCAGAATTCTTGGAGGCCCTTTTGCTGACCTCTTCCTCATGGTTATCATCTTTTGTACTTTTCTTGGTTACTATACTATGCAGCAAGACTTCATTTATCTCTTGTTGTTCCTGCTATGCCTTCTTCAATTTTTCATTGTCGGCCTTGAAAATCTGTAGTTCAACAATAAGGTTCCTCATTGTTTCCAACACCTC
Organism: Picea mariana; assembly: GCA_032191745.1. Lineage (NCBI taxonomy): Eukaryota > Viridiplantae > Streptophyta > Pinopsida > Pinales > Pinaceae > Picea > Picea mariana. The sequence goes on along the minus strand of JASDQU010738611.1, from coordinate 114,743 downwards.
CGTGGGTGAGCTTCCATCACTGTTCTATCTTGGATCTCCAGGAGGTCCTTGTTGTGGATTCTCTTCCACCCTGATTTCTGCACCTTCTTGAGCTGCCATTATTCAACACAAAATAGAAAAGGTTTTTGTTTGTAATCCACAAGATTTATTAGTTTTTTTTTTTTTTTGAATATATACTAAGCAATCAATGTGGCCCTGTTCAAGCCCAGTGTTGTAACTTTTGCTCTGATACCATATGTAATGAACCTCAAAAATCACCATAAAAAAAATAAATTATTTGTACATTTATCCTTGAAAGGTTTCGAGATCTCAAGCAAGTAAGCTTTCTGTTAAAAGGCTTGAGTCTAAGGTTAGTTAGAGTCCTTACTGTCGTCGACTGTCCTTACCATTCAACTTAAGTTTTCTAATCGACGATATAATGAGTATTTACTCATCACTTCAATGTTTAATTAAGATCCTGAAAAATTATAATTACTCTCTTATCTGCTAGTACCTATAACACTACCACAGTCTTAACAATATAAACAACTTTGGGGTTTTATGACCAAAACCCTACATAAAAATATTTACCCTCTCTTTGCAATTCAATCTACCTATAAAACAGTCTGTTACTTCCATACCTCTATCCAGGATGAAGACTCTTCAACGTTCTTTTACCAGTCCATTCATTACATTGTTAGAGTTGTTCCCATAACAATAAGTTTCTTCTAGGTTCCTACAGTTTGTGAAACATAACAGAGGTCAATCGGGTTTCAACGATTATAAGTGTCGAACACCAAATGAAACAAAGGGGCCACACCGTTTGCCAAAAATGCGAGAAAGCGGGAAGACTGTGGACCCAGTACTTCAGGGTTTCGGGGTTCACGACTTCGTGAGTTCAAGTACCCAAACAACAATATATACAAACTTGCGAAAAGTGTCTAGCGTATTGGGATTTTGAGGTTCGGGATCCACACACCACAACTCCCGAAAGGTGAAAAAGGAAAGTGGGACCCACCCATTGCGGTTTCGGGGTGAGTTCAAGTACCCAAACAACAACATATACAAACTTCCAAAATTGTGAAAAGTGATCAGCATGTCGGGATTTCAGAGTTCGTCATTTCGCAAGTTCAGCAGTCAAATATAAACACACAACCACTCCCAAAATCGCGAGAAGTGACCAACACTTCGGGATTTCAGAGTTCAGGATTTCGTGAATACAACAATCAAACATCAATACACAACAATTCCCGAAATTCCGAAAAGGTAAAGTGAGATCTGTATTTTGGGATTTCAAAATTCGGGGTTTCAAATGCCAAACAACAACACAAAACATTTCTCGAAGTTCCGAAAAGGTAAAGATGGGACCTGTATTTTCAGGATTTTGGAATTCGGGGTTTCAAATGTTAACAACAACACAAAACATTCCTTGAAGTTATGAAAAGGTAAAGGTGGGACCCGTATTTTCAGGATTTCAGAATTCGGGGTTTCATGGTTTCAAATGTCAACAACAGCACAAAACATTCCCCGAAGTTTCGAAAAGGTAAAGGTGGGACCCGTATTTCAGGATTTTGGAATTCGGGGTTTCAGGGTTTCAAATGTCAACAACAGCACAAAACATTCCCCGAAGTTTCTAAAAGGTAAAGGTGGGACCCGTATTTCGGGATTTTGGAATTCGGGGTTTTGGGGTTTCAAATGTCAACAACGACACAAAACATTCCCTGAAGTTCCGAAAAGGTAAAGGTGGGACCCGCATTTCGGGGTTCAGAACTTCATGAGTTCACATGCCTGAAACCTCTCAAGTAACCAACCTCTGAAATGCGAAAAGTGGAAGCTTCGGGGTTTCGGGGTTCGGAACTTCATGAGTTTAGAATCCATACATCAATATACACGAACCTCCAAAAGGCGAAAAGGAAGTTGGACTAAGTGTTCCTGTTGAAAAGGAACTTAGGTAAAAATTCAATCAAAACGCAAAGGAAGAGAGTACTCTACTTCTACTGTAACTCTTCACAATAATTTTTATCACTCCCTACTCTTTATCCTTTGCGAGTACTCTTGATTTTCGTTTTTTGGGAGAACTGAAGGTGTAGAAGGATACTTTTACTTCACATAATTCTGAAAACCTAAGGACTTAGGGATCTTACACGCACAGAGGGGCACAAAGGATAAAATATACTATGTAAGGTAAATTCTATAATAATCACTTAGAGCCTCTTTTAATCAATGCATTAAACGTCCACAGTACTAGATCTGTGCATCTATGTAAATACTTAGTTAAGAATATCATTCCATCATAGATTGGTCATTAATAATGATGTTCCGAGGGATCTAAGTTTTTGTTTTTTGGGGGTTTATCTACAGAGAGGATCTACCTCTTTGTCGTTAATATCCTCTTTCCATAGAAATATAATTACATATGTTCTTCACATATATTCCCCATAACAAACAAAAAATGAAAAAAAAAACGTTACAGTTCCAATTTAATCAATACAATGCCTCAGAAAAATCACTCAAACAAAGAGTGGACATCATTCCAGTTCGGATTTAATAAGACATCGAAATAAAAAAAAACATAGTCATTCATAATAGAGAGGGGGTAGATCAACATATCTGAATCCAATCCACGGAAAGACAAACGGAACAACCACGTTCCTCCCAACCGTAGAACAGGGCAGCCAAAGTCACTTTCTCGATTCACCCCCTACCCTGACCATGACTTCCAATAGTTCTCCTCTTGCCTCACACTTACTCAACAGTGTTCATAACAACAAGACAATGCTGTTTCAGCAAGCTCCTCTTGCCTCACACTCAATCCACAGTGTTCATAACAGCAAGAGAGCCCATGAATCCTTTCCCTGCATACTTGGCAACATCCTGCCTCCTCTCATATGCTATTTATCAATCTTTTTGCCTAGGTCTTTTCCCTCCTTTGGGGATTTTCACAGCTCTCATAATCCCTGATTTTCAGGGGCTACTAGTGGCCAAATCTCTAATTTTCCACTTCTCATAATCAGCCTAGAGGCAGTTCCAACATGTTCCCCACTCATGGAGTCATGGTCAGTTGATTTTAACATGGCTGTTCCATTTGTCCTCCTGCAGTTAATATAAATATTTTGTTGTGATACAAGTGTCATAGTTCAAATAGTTATCTGGGTCCAAACAGATCTCTGCCCAACAGTCACAATAATTAAATACAATTATTAAATTCGAAAATCGGAATTGCCATAAATGGCAAAATTTTTCCAGATTCGAATTTGCCAAAAACGGAAATAATTTTCCAGCACACAAAAATAATTTTTTTTTTTTAAATGGGAGGGATGTCACATTGAAGGTATGTATAATTGCACTCTAGATTTTGATTTCTGTGAATATTTCAAATATGATAAACAAAATTGAGTAAGATTCCCATCTGGTGCTACCAGAGGAAAGGGGATCTTAGAGGCGATACAAAATTATGTGTTCGTACATGTTCTTGTTCCATCACTAGGTAAATTGTGTATTATGTTTCATTCATAGATGATTTATCAAGGAACACATAGATTTATTTTCTTAGGAAGAAATCTAAGGTATTTGATAAATTTAAAGAGTTCAAGGTTGTAACACCTATGTTTTTCCTAGCCTGTAATTAATCATAATTTATGATTGCCATGCAATGGATTGCAAATATTGTAAATGTATTATTGTCTTATTGTAAATGTCAAAATTTGATTGATGGGTGAAGCCTTAAAGTATTGGCCATGATATCACTAGATGAATGAGGGGAGGTTCTATTAAGTTAAAGGACCCCAATCCACCTTGCAAAAATATTAATTGGAAACATTTAGTTTATTTTCCCTTAGCCCAGATATCAAGACAAGTCAGTTGATGAGGAGGGGTTATTAGTTGAACAACCAACCACCCCCATGAATGTGAGTATGATAAATCTATATAGGATGACATAATGACATAAACTGTCGGCTGAAGGTACAACAAAGTACCATTTTCCCCAACTATATTGACCCATGCGTTCCCGAGGACAGAGAACAAAAATGATAGTTTGAGAGCCTTCGAGGGCGGAATGGAAGAGACAATAGGGGGGTATTTTCTCCGGGAGGAGACATGAGGATGCATGCATCCTGAATATGCACAGAGATAGATCTGGAGGAGAGTTTGGGCCTTTGAAGAAGAAAGTTGTTGAAAGGAATGCATGACTGTGTGAAATAGAAGGATCAAAGAAGCCGTGGAAGAGTTCTAAGCTAGAGCATAGAAGACCCAAATTTCGACCTAAGCTAAGAGGGTCGTGAGCTTGATGCTGGGAAGGCATATGATAACCCTCAAAGAGGCCCAAGCTAGGTGGGTGTACAAAAAGTCTTTACCAAGAGTAGAGTGAAGGAGAGTGACCTTCAAATCTTGCTGAGAATCTGAGAGAGATTCCCTAGTGGTATCATGGCTTGGAATGGGGGTGGCTAGAATGCTAAGAGTGAATGCATCTGAGCCTATGGTTGGGTGGAAAGGAGAACACTCGCAGTCAGCTGACTAGTTGCAACTTGTAACTAGATAAGTATTTCATAGACTCGGGGTAATTGAATTGAAATGCATGTACTTGCGTTATAAATATACATACTTGATTTATAGTAATGATGCTTATTGTATTGGAAAACTCCTACATTTGAGTGACGATAGGATGGAAAGAACAGTGCATTCCCTACACAACTAAATACAAGTGTTCTGTAATGTTTTGAGATAAAAAGAATGAACTTAATTTTATGGTTCTCGTCTTCTATATATATATATATATATATCCGTCGTCGTGATGGGAAATCCATCATTGTGATGAAAAATCCATTAATGGAAACTAGGATTATAAGATAATAGTTGAATGTAAGCTACTGAACCAAAGAAGGTGATATAACTCACCTTCATAGTCAAAGGGAATTGTTGGTCATGTTATGTATGAGAGGCCAGAGAAGGTCGTAAACTATATGTTCCTTCCCTTGATAAATTGGTGGGGTTGCAGGACCTTGAACCCTCATTCAAGTGATAAATGATAGGCTTGTTCTTGTTGTGGATAAGGGAAAGAGCCCAAATTAACATCCACAAATTGTCTAAGTACTGAATCAGATGAAAAACCATGTTTTGAGCTTGAAGGAATCATAGTCGTTGGATCAGTGGAGTGAATAGATCCGGACCCTTCATCAGAGCTGGTTACCATGCATGTAGAGAATGTATCCGAATCAATATGAACCATTAATCATAACTAGAGAAAGATCAGATCCTAGTCATCCATCGTTGGATGCCATTCATAGTAAGTGGTGCATCTAGAGGAGTTGCACTCCGAAGGAGGAGACTCCGAGGGAATATCTGGACCGTTAATTGATGATTAACCCAACATTAAACTCTGTCATAGATCATTGTGGTCTTGTTTAAGAGATATTTGGAGGAGAGGTAACATTAGCATGATGTACCATGTTGACCTGGAATGCCAACGTGTACATAATTTGATAGGTGTCAGCTTATGAATGGAAACAAGTAATTGGTCGGTGGGCCATATCGTAGGCCCCTTGGGTGAACTATGTCTTAGACCTCTATTTTAGCCTTGGACATCAGACCAAAAGTTTGAAATATCTCGACCATTCATTAGAGTACATCTGGGATGTGATCTCGGTCATTGATTGATGTTGAAGCCCTTATAAATTGACAAGAGGAGGGATGACCTCATGCTAACATTATGTTGATGTCACATTATCTAAAGGATCCTACACATACGAGGAAGACACATGGAGGCTTATAATTGGTCGAGGTAATAGGGAGTGGGTCCTTATCGAGTTTAAGGGTTGGAAATGTGAGATGAATGAGTCTTTGAGTTTGCGAATATGGAAAAATGGTTAAGTTTTGAGACCTATCAGAAAAAAACTATGAAGGGGAGGTACAAATTTGTACGTCCACGTAGATGGAAAAATGGTTAATTGTTGAGACTTCTCGGATGAACTTATGAAGGGGAGGTACATAATTGTATGTCCACGAGTCTGCGAAGATAGAAAAATTGTTAAGTGTTGATATTTCTCAGAAGGACTTATGAAGGGGAGGCACAAAATTATGTGTCTGTGAGTCCACGAATGAAAAAGAAGCTAAGTGTTGGTGGCAGATTCATGAAAGGTATGAATATTGACCATGAGTCCACAAGACTGCCACACACAAGTTTGTGAATACAATAAGGTGACTAAGTATGGTATAATACGTGGGCCAGGGAAATGAAAAGCGTATGGTGGATGAGGCAACTTGCCAGCAAGGCGACTAGGACACCATTAGGATGACATATGTCCATTACTAATAAGATGACAAGATGAGTGGGGTCAGAGGTAAGCGATAAAGTGCATCGAAAGAAGGTTCGAGCGATGATCGTCGTAGGCATTTGTGGAATGAAGTTTCATAGTGGCAGGCTAGGCTAGTAACACCTTAGGACCCATGTGTCACCACGTCAATTGGCACGGGAAACAAAACATCATGTGGATACCACATGAAAGTAAGAGAGATGTTGTCTATGTAAACCCAAGAACTTTGGTAGGTCATAGCTTTCGTTCTAGAGCTCAGCTATGAGTGAAATTACCAACCTTGGAAAGCTCTTGACAAGCAAAAGAGGATGGAGCTATGATAAATAAGATTTAGGGTTGTTAGAAGAAGCAAAAATTTAATACCCCATCTCTTAAAAAGGTACTTAGGGGGTTGGGTCTGTTACAAAGTGGTATCAAAGATATAAAGAGAAGAGAGTTTTATGTGGCGTGGACCATCTTGGGTGTCTAGGTATGTTAGAAAGTAGTATCAGATCTATAAAGATAAGAGAGTTTTATGTGGCGTGGCCCATCTTGGGTGGCTGGGTACATCACAAAGGCTCTGGTAGAAAATCAGACAGAGAAAAAAATAAAGGTGTTGAGGACAGATAATGGTGGAGAATTTTGTGGGAATGAATTTGAAGAGTTCTGTAAGAAGTGTAGTATAGCAAGGCAGAAGACTACTCCATACACAAATAAAAAAAATGGGGTTGTAGAAAGGATGAACATGAAGTTGATGAAAAAATCAAGGGGCATGCTTGGTGTTTCCAGGTTAGGACATAAATTCTAGGTAGAGGCAGTGGGCACTTCATGTTACCTGGTAAATAGATCACCCTCATCAATGTTGGTGGAAAAAAATCCACATGAGCTATGGACTAGAAATAAACTCTCTCTTGAACATCTCAGAGTGTTTGGTTGTGATGCTTTTGTACATGTTCGAAAGAAAACAAGAGTAAGCTGGACAATAAATATGAAAAGTGTATCTTTATTGGTTATAAAGATGGTATGAAAGGTTATAATATTTGGAATCCAGAAACTAAGAAGACTATTTATAGTCGGGATGTTGTTTTTAGATAGGTTAAATATGTTATGAAACAAGAATTCCTATCGAGGAAAGAAGAACCTGAGAAAATAGAGTTTGAGTTGGATGATGCAAAATCTGAATCAACGTAATAAGATGAATCAAAAGAAGAAGAACCTCATACTCTAGTATTGAGGAGATCAATGAGGGAAACAAGGCAACCAAAAAGTACAATCCATCTGATTTTCATGCTAATTTTGCTTTATGTATTATTGATGATGATCCCATAACTATTAGGGAAGAAATGAATTCATAGGATATTAAACTCTGGAAGAAGACCATGGTTGAATACATGGATGCATTGGATAAGAATGAGGCGTGAGATCTAGTTGAGTTTCCAACTGGAAGAAAGACAATTGGTAATAAATGGGTGTTTAAGAATAAATTGAATGTAGAAGGAAAAGTGGATAAATACAAAGCTCAGTTAATAAAAGGTTATTCTCAGGTAGAGGGAATTGACTTTGGTGAAATTTTTTCTCATGTTGCCAAGTTAACTTCCATTAGATTTATTTTATCTGTTATTGTTGCTACTTTTTATTTTTAAGTAGAACAGATGTATGTGAAGACAACATTTCTACATGGATATCTGGAAGAAGAAATCTACATGAAGAAGCCATAAGGATTTGCAGTGAAGGGAAATAAAGAGTTGGTCTGTGAGCTAAAGAAGTCACTATATGGTCTGACGCAATCACCTAGGACATGGTACCAAAAGTTTGACACATACATCCTTGGAATGGGATTTGTAAGAACCAGGGTTGATCACTATGTATATTACAAGTTGGTTGGTAATCACTTCCGTTATGCAGTGTTGTATGTTGATGACATGTTGCTAGTAGGAAATAACATGGATGTTATCAAGGAGGTGAAATCACAAATATCCTCCAAAATTGACATGAAGGTTCTCAGTGCTACTAACTTGATTTTGGGAATGGAGATTAAAGGAGATCGTGCAAACATGAAACTCTAGTTGAAACAAAGAAAATATGTTGAGACAATATTGTAGAGGTTTAATTTGAAGGAAAGTAAAATGGTCAAGGTTCCTATCCCTATAGGTGTAAAGTTATCTACATATCAGTGTCCCAAGACACATGAAGAGGAAGAGGACATGTCCCATGTTCCATATGCTAGTGCAGTTGACAGTTTGATTTATGCAATGGTATGTACTAGACCGAACATTGCACATGCAGTGGGAGTTTTGAGCATGTATATGTCAAAATTAGGAAAGGAGCACTGGACAACAATAAAGAGGGTTTTCAGGTATTTGCATAACACTTCTAGTTATGGATTTTTCTACCAAGGAAGACCAATATTATACAGAGTGTTGTACATACATGTTTTTTTTGATGCAGACTGGGTTGGATATCTGGATCACAAAAGATCAACAAGTGTGTATGTGTTTAACCTATTTGGAGGAGCAACTAATTGGATGAGAAAAAGACAGATTGTAGTGGCACTCTCAACAACAAAATATTAATACATGGTAGGCACTCATGCATGCAAGGAAGAAATATGGTTACAAATATTGTGTTCAGGTATTGGGTTGGTACAATAAGAAGTAAGGTTAGATTGTGACAGTGAGAGTGCAATATTCCTAGAAAAGAACCCAACTTATCATTCAAAGAAAAAGCATATTGATATTCAATATCACTTTGTGAGAGACATGGTTGAAGACAAGAAGGTATTGCTGGAGAAGGTTGACACTTTGAAGAATGTTGCAGATTCATTGACAAAGTCTGTGAGCATTGAGAAGTTCTCATCGTGTAGAGAAAAAATGGGCATAGATGCCTTGAATTATTGAATATGTAATCACGTGACCCCTTGTATGCAAAGAAAACAACAATTGGGAGGATGTTGGGTATATGTTATATTCTTTGCATGGGGGGGGAGGGTGCATCAGTTTTGACAACAACGTTTGACGAGTTTTTGCTATTTTTAGTGATTTTCTAAATTAATTCCGGATTAAGGGATTAGGGTTTTGGTAGCTATGAAATACCTAAAATATTGTATATATTGTATTGTGAATGTTGAAATTAATACAATGAAGATTTGGTAGGTGCAACACCAAGGAAGGTTGGTTTTCTACCGGTTAAGGGTTTCTAGCGTGAATCTCTGTGTACTATGTGTATGATCCATTGATCAATTTATGTTTTTCTTAAGAATCTGTATGCATTTCTTTACTTCACAGGTTTAAAACTTACACTATGGGCCTTAGACACATATGTCCCTTGCCCCCTTTCTTGTTTAATTTGGTTGTAGAAGGTTTGAGTATGTTAATTCCAGAAACAAAAAGGATGGCTGAAATTAGAGGTATTAGAGTGGGAGGATCTGTGTTTATCTCACACTTATTGTTTGTAGATGATATCTTTCTCTTCATTCCTAGTTCTCTTTGGGAAATACATAATTTTAAGGGTATTTTGGATACAAATTGCAATGCAATGGGGATGTAGATAAGTGCAAATAAATCTTTATGCTCGACAATGAGTTAGGGATTGATTTAGAAAATCAAATTTCATAGATATTACCACTTCATACAAGTCCCATTGATCAAAGAGTAAAGTATCTAGGCTTTGAATTTGAAGCCAAATTGCTAAAGATACAATGATTAGTTGAGGTTATTTAATAAAATCGAAGTTATGATATCCTGTTGGTGTCACAGAAGATTATATTGTGGAGAAAGACCAATTCTTGTAAAAGTAGTTTTGGAAATAATTCTTGTATATTGGTTAGCTATTGCACATGCACCAAAAGGAATTCTTGATAAAATTATGAAAAAATGGATAAGTATCCTTTGTATATAGGTAGAAAACAAATAGAGGGAATCCCACTTGTAAAATGGTCAAAACTAGCAAGGCCAAAAGAGGTAGGAGGTTGAAGAACATTTATGTATTTACTCAATCTTCAATGGTTGAAAACGCACAAATATAATTTTTTTTAATGAAGGTTTATGGGGCAAAGTCATGACAACTAAATATTTCAAAGGTAGCTCTTTGGAGGATTGGATAAGGACAAAAAGAAAATCTATCAAGGAGGCATCCAATGTATGAAAGGGTTTGGCGAGATATTTTCCAGTTATAAGAATATGGGTAGCGTGGAATATATGTAGAGGTGCTATGCTTAGATTAGGGGAATACCCCTAGGTTGGTTGCAGTGGAAATTACAGATTATTAAGAGAATCAAAGACACAACTTCATGCATAAGGAGAACCAAAACTAACTGATGTTTCCATTATGGGAGCACCCATGGGTTGGTACCAACCCTATTTGTCAGTTGAAGCTCTGAACTTGCAAGTTAACTTGGTAGAAGAATGGTCAAATTATACACAATTGTTAAATCAAAGTGTAGTTTTCTTACAAGACCTTGAGGATGAATTTCAATGGTTATGGAATAAATTCAGAGGTGCTCTTTTGAATAAATTAGGGTATGAATATTTGATAGTGCAAGACCTAGCATGTGATAGGATTTGGTGGTGGAAGATGATATGGAAGCTAGGATGCCCACTTAAAGTTATATTTTTCACATGAATAGATTTATCCAACAAGATCTTCACATGGGAAACTAGTAAAAAATGAAGTTGAAATGGCATAAATAGATGTATTATGTGCAAGGTAGAAGGAGAATTAGTTGACCATATCTTTGTTTCAAGATATTTCTCCAAATCAGTTTGGAATAAAATTCTTCTGATGGTGGGTGAAGTCAACAAGTGGAATAAAAACACACTTATGGAATGTTCTTAGGCTTGGATGATTGATCCCTCAATCAAGTCTCACAAATCTTTACCATGTTATGTTCTTTGGGGCTTATGGCCGTGTAGAAACAAAATGATTTTTCAAGCAAGCAATATGGGAGCTAGTTTGGTGTCACACAAAATTATGATAGATGCATATAGAGAAGGCTAGAAAGAACCTAGAAGACAAACATTGTTAGAATTATAAAGGAGCCAACTGTTGACTTCACCAAAGCATGGGGATTCTTTGATGGTGCTTGTTAAAAAACCCCAAGTTTGTGTGGATTTTAGGCAATTCTCCCTTTTAATAATCATCGTTATTTAACTATTAAATATGGTGGTGGGATAGGGACTAATAACATAGAATAATTTTTTTCACTTTGGATTCTGTTGAAATTTGTTCCAGATCTAGGCTTGAGGAATTTTAAGGTACTGGGTAACTCCAAGTTATTAATGGACTGGTGTAACGAAAAACATCAAATTTATAAATTGGCTCTCAAACTTATTGTGAGTAGAGTCTTGGAGGTCAAATATTGGTTTCATAGTATCTTTTTTCTCTCACATTAAGAGAATTCAATAAAAAAATAGACTCTCTCTCGAAGGATGTGCTTACCTTGCATGAAGGTCGTCTGATCTATCAAGAATTCAAGGTAGATAAGGTATGATTAGAAATTTCTTTATCCATTCCATAATCTAAAAGTTGGATTGAAGATGATGACCTTAAGGTCTTGGCCTGTCTTGTTGATAGAAATAATGTTGTTTTGTTAGATCGAGAACATTTTATCATGAAATTTTGCTAAAATGTAAAGATTGTAATATGTAACTATTGAAGTATTTTTGGAAAGCTTTCTCTATAATCATAAAGAAACTTATAAACTTGATAATACATATTTTGATTTAATATATATATATATATATATATATATATATATATATATATATATATATATATATTATAGAAAAAAATATATATTCTTTTTATTATAGAAAAAACAAATAGAATTTTGATATATCACTATGAAGGTTGTAAACTTGGTAATACATATTTTGATTTAACATGTAAAATATAAAATATATAATTTTTTTTATTATATAAAAAAACAAATAGAATTTTGATATATCACTATGTGTTTATTATACATATTTTGATTTAACACTTAGAATAGAAAATATATAAAAAAAATTTAAGAAAAAACAAATAGAATTTTGATATATCACTGTGTTTAGAATTTTGATATATCACTATATGTTTCTTATAAATATATGTTTCTTATAAACCTGTAATACATATTTTGATTTAACATTTAAAATAATATAATTTTTTTTAAGAAAAAAACAAATAGAATTTTGATATATTAATATGTGTTTCTTATTGTCCCACTTTTGTTCTTTCCACTATAATATCACAATATTCTTGAAAATTGGTTTTTGTTTATATAAAACCCACTATTCCTATACAAACCAAAAGACAAATACAAAAGCAAATAGATCCAACAAAATATAAAAATTGAAAATTCCTTTAATTTCCTTTTTTTCAAAAGATTTATTTCCTTTTAGATTCATCCAAATGACAAACTCGGTGTCTAGTAAAAAGTGCACGAGAATGATTACTAGAATAATTAGGTCAATCCAAGTAAATCTAAGTTGTCAACTACAATATGAGCCTAAAGAATTATGTAAACTTAATTTAAGTCAAAGGGTGACAAAATATAAAGGATCATGACAACCTCGCAAGAACTATGCACACTATCAAGCTATAATATAGACACGAGGCTAAAGGAGCATAATGCTCATTTATATCCGAAAAAAAATGTTAAAAGAAGTTTACATATCAAAGTATCACGAATTAAAGCCTTGGGAAGAAAAAACCAATTACAAAGTCGAAAAAATTACAATAATGTAAAACAAATTTAACCCATTAATTTTTTTTTAAACTCAAAAGCAAAATATCATTTTTTTTTCAACTTTATTGTTGAGAGTTGTAATAATATATTTTTTAAATATATATTTTGAGAAAAATGAAAAGAAGTAGAGGTATAAAATAGGTTTTCTACAAATAAAGAAAATATGAAGAAAAAAAATGCTAAATTAAAAATAGGTTTTCTACAAATAAAAAGAAAATATGAAGAAAAAAAATGCTAAATTAAAAATATGGTATTTAATATGATTTTTTCACAAAACTTATTTTGGAAGAAAAACTCCACACTTTAAAGTATGTTGAATATATTATTTATCAACTAAATGGTTACACTATATTATAGAGTCTTTGTGCTCTCAAGAGTGTTTAAAAGTGGGCTCCTTCTTGCTTGTCATAAAAAGAAAATATGAAGAAAAAAAATGCTAAATTAAGAATATGGTACTTAACATGATTTTTTCACAAAACTTATATTGGAAGAAAAACTCCACACTTTAAAGTATGTTGAACATATTATTTATCAACTAAATGGTTACACTATATTATAGAGTCTTTGTGCTCTCAAGAGTGTTTAAAAGTGGGCTCCTTCTTGCTTGTCTCTCTAGACTAAATCTGACCTACATTATGTACTATGGGATTACAATGAGCTATTTCTTGCTTGACTCTCTAGACCAAATTTTCCCTACACTATATGCACTCCGGGACTACATTGACCACCGAAGCCTATATGGGCCAATATGTCAATTCCCAAGGCCTATACCATGAAACATCTTACAATGGAGTATCCCAAGCCATTGAATAGGCTTCATCATATGGAATACCATGAGCAAATACCATGGGTTGATAAATTGTGAATTGCAAACCCATCATTGATTGTATCAAAGTTATTCTACAATTTTATGATCGAGTCAAGATTATCCCAACATTCCCCGCTTTAAACTTGACTTGGGATAAACACCTACCCCCTTCAAAGTTTATTAACAAGGTATTTTAGAATACAAGATGTCCCCTATCACCTAAATCTACATCTAGAGTTTACACGGGTGAACCATCAAACCTTTGTTATGCATGCTTCAATAGGACTTACAACCATATGCCCATTTACATATGTGATAAAATCCAACTCCAAAAAAATACCTATGATTGTATACATGAGCATGTAATGCTATGAAACATCAACCTTTTCATTTCCAACATCTCTCCTGGTCCAAATACAATTACATAAACCAAGTAGTTATCTTACCATTGTATTTTATGGATCTTATAGATCTCGCTAGCCTCCACATGGCCCTATCCATGATGATACACTAGATCTAGTCTGATTTGTTCTTCATGGTTCCCACCAATAGACCACCAATAAATCTAGTCTTGCAAATAATAATCTCATGCTAATATTGTAGATATGAAATAGATCCATTGCAAATTGAGGCCTTGACATCATCACATCACACTTAAGACATGCATGCTTTAAATCTAATAGATCAATCAAATCTCTACCCTATCTCGATAGGTCTAGGTATCCAAGTGGTAGATCTATCCATCTATCGACATATCCATGCTTCTCCATGCATGTTCTAGGCAAAATCCACATGCTTTAAGCTCACTTGTGGTAGTTTCCATTTTCTTGCAACAAGTTTTCATTTTGCACAATCTCCCACTCAAACCAAGATTAGATTTAAAAACCTTGTCCCTAACACCTTGGATATGAGGTGATCACGTTCTGATACCAAATGAAAGGAAGTAGAGGTGTGGAATGCACTTCATACACTAATCCATGAGAGAACAATGCACGAAAACTAAGAACATGATAGTTGCAAACAAATAAAATAAACAACAAACCATTAGACAATACGATTTCTGGGGAAAATAGTTCAACAATACATTATAATATCTTCATGCTCTCAATAAGAATGTTCAATAGTGAGCTCTTTCTTTCTTAGCTCTCTAGACCAAATTTGGCCTACACTATGCACTTCCAGATTACATTGGCCACTTGGGCATATACTAGCCAATAGGCCAACTCTTGAGGCCTATACAATGAAACATATTACAATGGAGTATCCCAAGCAATTAAATAGACTTCATAAAATGGGTTACCCAATACCATGAACCCATAAACCCTGAACTATAAACTCATTAACCGATTATATCAAAGTTAATATAACTACTTTATAAGGGAATCAACAAAAACTTATTGGACATTTCTTAAAATGATATTATACAGTAAACCAAATTTTTCAAAGCTAAAAAATATGTTATATGTAAAATACATTTTCCATATTTTTACTCAACAGAATATGATGATGATGATGATGATTAACTTCCACTAAGATTGAATTGGTCTATCGGACCTTAAGAGGGTAAGTGATTACTTGTATTCAATGAAAATCTATTTTTTTCTCAAGGTGTTGTCTAAATCTGTAAGAAATCACTATTTTTTGTTGTTTAAAATCAATTTCTAAATGCAGAAATGGATTCAACATGATGAAAAACCCCTCACTTAAATCTAGGGATCTAACAATTTCTGACAAAATTTCTAGCAAACATCCCCCAAAAATGCAGGACTTATTGCAAGTAATTACCATAATTACTTTAACTAAACTTTCATCTGTGAAATGTAACGTGATTGAGATTTTATACTTTTGGCATAACTATATTTAGTTAGAAGTTCTATGAAGATTACAACAGTAAACTCAAACATCAATGCATAGCAAGGATTGAAAAAACACTTTTTAATTTCTTAAACAAAAACGCACGGATTCAACAGTCGTCTTGTTAATTTTACTGGTTATAGATTACATATAAAAGTTTATGTTAGGATGGATATATATGTAATATGTATTTTGAAGTATAAGGGGAACTCAACTAAAATCGGCAACAGACTTGGAGATCGACAATCTGACACTGCGTTGTATACCAACCCGAAAGGAGAATCAGAAACCCGGAAGGTCAATCAGATGATATTGGTAGGAGAATCCACTGAACTATTTTTTTCCTTTGCTCATTAAATTAATCATTTTATCAACTACATATCAACTCATGAATTATACGGTGATTCATTGCTATTGTAAAAACAAATAATGTTAGGATTGAAAAGACAGAGTGAAAAGGTTAACTACAAATTATTTTTTATTCTTGTTTAAGTAAGAATATTTATAAATGAAAATTTTATGTAAAATATTAAGCTGAATTAAGAAAGGAAGTTTAAAAGGTTAAAAAAAACAGGAAGAAAGGAAAATGTACAATAATGATAGAGACCATAATGATAATAATAAATAGAGATTTGAAACACATAAATAAAATTTTAAAGACTTTCTAGTAATGTCATCTTAAGTTCTAATAAATCAATTCAATCTTAGTGAATGCTATTCACATCATGATAAGATCAAAAAAACTTTCTTAATAAAAAAACAAAAAAATTAACCAATAAAAATGGCGTTGGCTAGCTGTTCTAAGAGATGTTTTTTTCGCCAGAACCTGGCGATATACATTTACACGAATCACTATTTTTTGTTATTCAGCATCCATTTCTAAATGCAGAAATAGATTCAGCAAACTCCCAAGACACTTGGATTTTACAAAAATAATCACTTAAATCTAAAAATCCAAAAATTTGTGACCCAATTTCAAACAAATATCTCTTGAAAAAAATCTTCATTTCGTAAAATCTTTAACCTACCACCTAATTAAGATAAATCTCTGAACAAGAATATGATAAAATTTAAAACCATATTTTTTTTAGATGGAATATCCGCATCAGCGGTCAAAATAAAAAAATATGATGAAATTTAAAACCATACCTTGAGATGGAATATCCGTGTCAGCTGTCAAAAGAAAAGAAAAGATGGAATATCCGAGTGACAGAATTTTCTTAAGGCAATTTTACAAACACGACAATTTGAGTGGAAACAACGTGGTGGTCAGTTCAGGTCGTTTCCACTGAAATTGTAGTGCATGTAAAACAACATAATCTTATCACAGCCGCGGGAAGACAAAGACGAAAACGAGGGTTGCCCTTAGTTCACCGGCTGAACTCTGTGTGGTGTCTGATTGTGTATTGAATAAATAGCTGCGCCCAACCGGAAACGACAAAGTTTTCAGATTCTATACTCAAGTGGCTCTCGCTCACATGAGCCGGACACAATATTGACTTTTCGATCAAAATTTAATACATTCTTCCAAGCGGTTTAAATCCATTATATTCCATTCTAGAAGGCCACGGCAATGGTAACTTTTTGAAATCATTGTTTTATTTTTAGGTTTAAACATTCTAGAAGGGCAATGGTAAATTTTTTAAATCATTGTTTTATTTTCAACAATTGGATAAAGAAGTTTATGATTTTCAATAATATGAAAAATAAGTTTCTTATTAGTCCTCGTAGATATAGAGGGACTATAGCAATCCATAATTTGTTGACTTATTATTAATTTGTCCGTTGATCACAAATATTTGCAGAATATTTAATGTTGGAACTAAGGAACAAAAAACATTTCTTTTTATATAATAAAAAGTACCTTGTATGTCATGATCTGATTGGATAATAGATTGGATGTCTTATTGCCGGCTTAGCTATTCCCAATGTTTTATATGTGAGCAATGTTTACACAGCGCGAATAAAATAAAAATAAATTTGAATAATTAACTAAATAAAATTTAACAAAACATTATCACATATTAATAATGAATACTATATTTAATATTAATATTATAGGATAGATATCATAAATTTAATTTATAGTTTATGAATGAAAGTAAATGGGTGGGTTGCAAGTTGCAATACATGTGATATCCATGCATAATTTAGTATTCTCTAATTAATTTTATTTGAAATTTATCAAAAAGTATTAATGTCTGATACATCAACGAAGGTTTGCGGGTTCACATTTTCCATTTTCCATTTTCCCATTGATATTATATAAATTACTCAGTCTCATGTATAATTGTTGGGTGCAAAATGTATATGGCGGAAGTGTTGGGGTGCAAAATGTATATCACGGAACATGCTAGACATGAAAAATGAAACATCGCAACTCGTAATTGTTGGGTGCAAAAAGTATATGGCAGAAGTGTTGGGTGCAAAAAGTATATCAGAGAACAAGCTAGACATGAAAAGTAAAAAATTAAAATAAATTTCACCTTTATTATCATAAACAAAATCAAAATTCCAAAATTCCAAATTTACATTTAAAAACGTTAAAAATAATATTGAATAAAATTTAAATAATTGTTTATACTTGTTGGGTGCAAAATGTATATGGCGGAAGTGTTGGGTGCAAAATGTATATGGCGGAAGTGTTGGGTGCAAAAAATATATCACAGAACAAGCTGGACATGAAAAATGAAAAATGAATATAAATTTCACCTTTATTATCATAAACAAAATCAAAATTACAGAATTCCAAATTTACATTTAAAAATGTTAAAAATAATATTGAATAAAATTTAAATAATTGTTTATACTATTAATTAAGTAAAAAATGTTATAACATTATATAAATTACTATAAATCTTGGTACAATGTTATGATATTCTATAAATTACTCAGTCTCATGTATATGACGGAATTGTTGGGTGCAAAATGTATATGGCGGAAGTGTTGGGTGCAAAATGTATATCACAGAACACTCTAGACATGAAAAATGAAAAATGTGAACCCGTGACTCTGTAATTGTTGGGTTATATGCGTTATGTATTAAATATTTTATGTACTATCAAACTCAGATATTAGGAACCTTCATTGAAGTACCAAACATTAATAATTTTTTAGAAATTTCAAATAAAACTAATTCGAGAATACTAAATTCTGCATGGATACCACATGTACTGCAACTTGCAACCTATACATTTACTCCCGTTCCAAACTGGCAGGGACTACGCTGCCATGCAACACTTCTTTTCAACAACCCATCAATTTCATTTCAAATTCATGCATGTTTAATGAGCATTATACTTTTCATGGTTCAACACTCATTATTTGTTTTTGGCATGTAAAGACCTTAGGAATCTCCAAAGACCTTGTTTTTGGCATGTAAAGACCTTAGGAATACTCATTTCATTTCTAATTCATTGCTTTGTGTTTGTATGGACATTAAGAATCTCCAAATTATAGAAATCTTAGCCTACATAATAAGCAATGGGTGCAATCATGCTAGATTTGTGTTTTCCTAGAACCTTATAAAGCAAGTAGGCTCTCTTCATGGCTTTTATAGTATTTTGATAGAATTAACTCCTTTCAATAAATACCTCAAGGTCTAAGAGAATTTCTTCTCTCCTAATAAGATTTACAACAAACACTACTCCATGGTCAAGCATGATTGTGATATTCTCAAGATATAAATCTAAGTTGTAATGCTCACTTATCATATGGATATATAGGGCAATAAGTTGTAATGCTCACTTATCATATGGATATATAAAGCAAATCCTCTCTTATATGGATGTCTACAAAAAAGGTTTGATTTTGACATTGTGTTTGAAGCTTTACATTGTCATTTAAAACACTTTGAAGTTACTTCAAAGAACACAAATTTTTATTTTTTATTAGTAATATACATATTAACCCATAAAAAAGCTACATTTAAAATTACAAAGTATGATTATTATTTTTATTTTTATTGAAATTACAACTAATCTCATATATTTGGTGGTTTCTTAACTTTTAATATTGTAAGGGCGATAATTTATTTAAAATAATTTATTTTGAAATGTATACTTAGTTTACTTTTTTCAATTAAAGTACAATTACTTTTGCAACTTTTCATCATAAAATGATTGGATGAAAATATACCCTTTTACTTGAAATGAAGAAAAACCCTTCAAATTTGATCAATGCTTCTTATCTCATCATTTGTGCAACTCCAACTTACCAAAACTAACAAGCCTATTACAAGTAGGTAAACAAAGCTATCAATTTTAAACTAAAACCTTATGTATAAACTCCACAATCTCTATTTGGTTCCTCTTGCATTTAAAAATTGTCAATGGAGTCTATGGAAAACTATTCTTCACATGGTCCCTGGTAGGGTGGTGTTACCTAGGTCTAAGCCCTCCTTCTAACACATTTTTTGATGGCTTAAAATTGTTGGTTTTTCTTCATATGAGATATGATGGATATATTATTACAATGATGAGTGTTCCATATATAGGGAACATATGGTGACCATCCATGAGAGGATGCGTCCCTTGAATAATCAATAAATATTTATTATTATCATTTACTTATTATATATAATATTTAATAATCAATAATTATATTATTAATGATTATTCTAAGAGATTGTCTTCTCGATGTTGTTTAAACATCAACACTCCCTCTTAATGAGGGAGACATTCTGCATCATGCCAAGCTTGTCTTTGAAGTATACAAACTTCACCCTAGACTCATGACACTTGTCTCTCAATCTTGGGAGACGTCTCTCTCCCACTTGAACCGAGGAGAATCTTTATGCGATTCTCTCTCTGAACCAATTATCTCTCTCTAAGATCACACTCACTTTGGGTCTGCATGTAATGACATATAGCATCTTGAGTCTTTATCATTCCTTGTCCAATCACCATGACTAGGAAAAAGACCACACCATGATCTTTCACCACAGGCACACACCTATGAGTGAATGTCGGCTTGATGCTAACTGACACGTGGAAAGCACTTCAAGCACCTCGAGTCCATATTATGCCTTGTCATGATCAAGGAAGGACTACGTCTGAGCCCATTTACCACAAGTGCACCTTTATGATAAATGTATCCTATCTCCCTTGGTCTGTAGCCCAATCTAGGACAAGTTTTTCCCGATGTTGAAAAATCAACACTCCCTCTTAGCTAGGGAGGTATCTTTCCATAGTAGTACACAACTACTGTCAAGAGACACATAGTATCCACTAATGGTACACAACTACCATAGTAGCTGAATGTTTGTCACACATGGCACTCCCATGTGGACTTCTAGACGCTACTCCCTTTAGGAACACTTAGGGCCAACTCCCCATAGTGTGAGATGCCAAAGGTCAACTCCCTTGACATGTCCTCATGTTCTCTCCACATGGAACAATGGGATATAATCCCAAATGAACTTATCCCTTCTCGAATAAGTGTTCCACTTATCCCTTCTTGAATAAGTGTCCTCACAGATCAACTCAACTCAATTCACAAAGGAGTACGATATGGAGAAAGTTTGTCACACATGGCACTCCATGTGGACTTCTAGAGGCTACATCCTCTAGAAACACTAGGGTCAACTCCCATAGTGTGTGACGTCAAGGGTCAACTCCCTTAACATGTCCTCATGTGCTCTCCACATGGGACGTGTCCTCGTGTTCTCTCCACAAGGGATGTTGGGCTATAAGCCCAACCACACTTATTCCTTCTCGGATAAGTGTTATCACAGATCAACTCAACTCAGCCACAGAGGAGTAYGATCTGGAGAATGTCTTAGGAAGTTGCAAACATCAACACTCCCTCTCACCGAGGGAGGCATTCTCTACCATGCCAAGTCTATCACGTAAGTACTTGAAATTCGTCTTGGTTTGGTAAGAAGATCAACAACCTSCTCATCTGTAGGAAGGTACTACACCAATACATCCTTCCTCTGCACCATGTATCAGATGTAATGGTACTTGATATCAATGTGGTTCGATTTGTCATGAAACACTGGATTATCAGAGATCTTCACACAACTTTGGTTACCATAATGAATAAATATGGTGGAATCCAACACATGTTTAGATAAATCTGCAAGGATCTTATGAAGCCACAATGCTTCACAAACAGTCATACTTAATGCAATCTACTCTACTTTTGTTGTGCTCAAAGCCACAGAAGTTCGTTTCTTGCTACACCAGGAAACCATGGAAGATCCCAAAGTGAAGCAACACCTGAAGGTGCTCTTTCTGTCTATTGCGCTCCCTACCCAATCAGAGACAATATATTCCTACCATATCATATCAATAATAGAATTATATCTGAGACCATTTCCAACTGTGCCTCACAAGTATCTCAACACATGCTTCATAGCAATCTAGTGTGTCTATCTTGGCTCACTCATAAAATGTCTAAGTGCACTCACTGCATAACAAGTATTTGGTTTGGTGTAGCCGTTGGACTTCAAGTTCAACATCCCAACTTCTTCAATATCTCAACTGTGTACTTCCCCTGACTTAGGAAGATCTCATCAGTTCTATGCCACACCTCTAGTCCCAAGAAGTAGTGCATCATACCAAGGTCCTTCATCTCAAACTTAGAGGCCAAAACATACTTACATTCAACAATGAGGCTCTCTGTATAGGTGAGAAATAAATCATCAACGTAGAGGACCAAAATCAGGGACTCACCATTAAAAGTCTTGTAGTACAAGCTAGGATCGACAACACTTTTGATGAAGCCCAAAATCACCAGGTTTCCATCAATCCTTGCATACCAAGATCGAGTTGGTTGCTTGAGTCCATACAAGGTCTTCTTCAACCTGCACACATGAGACTCCTTCTCATTTATCATGAAACCGTCTGGCTACTTGATGTATACTTCTTCCTCAATATCTCCATTGAGAAAGGTTTTGTTCACATCCATCTGATGTAGTCTCCAATCCATGGATGTTGCAAGGGAAATAATCGTTTGAATAGAAGTGTATCGAGGAACATGAGCAAATGTATCCTCATAATCTATTCCCTCCACTTGAGAGAATCATCTGGCAACAAATATCACTTTGTGCTTCTTAATACTCTCGTTAGCTGTGTGTATCTGACTAGGGATGTAGATATGTTATGTATTCAAAGACTCATTGTACCCCACAAATGTACCCTTTCTACCTAAAGGGTCTAGCTTGATCCTTTTCTCCTTGAGTACATGAATGTATATTGGACACCCCAAATATCTTGAAGTGTCCAACCTCAAGATTCACTCCGGTGAAGGCCTCCTCGGGCATCATCTTTCTCAAAGCATTATGAGGAATTCTATTCTGAACATACACTACAGTCATGGATTCCTTTGCCCACATAAACATAGGTAAATGTTGATCATGCTAAGTCATTTTGGACCATACTTGATATATCGAGGTTCCCTCATGAAACCAAATTCTAAGACATATCGAGGTTCCCTCATGGAACCAATGTCTTAGTTCCTTCATCTGACCATTTGATGCTGCTTCAAACATCAACACATTGACACAAGCTTCATGTGATCTCAACTACAGAGGGTTTTGTCATTGCTTCTCATGTTCATCTCAATCACTCCACCAAATAATCATGTTGATCTAGAACGCCAACAACATGAGCATTAACTCCCATTTTCTCCAGCAGATCCTGAACACAGCCAARCATGASGATCCCTGCTTCATGACGAGAAGCCTCATGCATTAACCTTGGTGACAAGTAGCATAGGAGGGACAACAACATATTTTCTCATAAAACTTTCCAAAAACCTTTTCTGAAACTCCACGATTTTCACCATGAATTTMTGTGAAATCATGGTATGTTCTATGAAGTTTGTGAAGCAATACCCTCCATTCATGAGGCGGAMTATACTWGGACACCTCCACCATGTAGATCTATTTCAATGCAMATAAATCATAAATCAGTATGCTCTCCATGGAACAAATTAGTGGCAAAACCCATACGATATCATCAATAACTTGCATTCACAAATAGATCCCATGTATGGCAAATACAAGTGCAATAGTTGCAAGCAATCACGGTAAAGATACACTCGTTAGAAAATAAGAGTTTTTCATCTTTATGTTATTAAACTTCAGCATGACCGAGGGAAAATCCCCTTCATGCTCCTCGACAACCCTTTCAACTGGATACCTTTGTATACTTGATCTCCCTGTCACGTAGCAGATCTTAAAACTACACAGACAACACAAGGGTTGTAGCAATAATTGCATTATCCGACAATATTCTCCCCAAATTTTCCACTCTTCTCACCATGGTTTCCACTATTCCAGCCAATGGAAGTCACTAAGAAGGTGAGAGACACTATTATTTACTTCGGACGAGAATCGTTTAATTGTGATGCACCTTCCATCATTAATTCCATCGATGGCAGTCACCACTGATCACTTTTTCTCTGGAGTTTTCCCTCGAAAACATGGAACGAAGGTTCCTTTTCTAACCAAATGGTGGCTCCTTGATGACCACCTTGGAACCCCTAGGGTAAATCCTGTTGATGTTTTCCTKCCTGGGAGCGGCATTGTAGATTTCCATCCCGACGATGAGTCCATTAYCATCCTSAAGCAAGGTCATGATACTGCATATCCSGGTGGCCTCCACGCATAGTGTCMCGTACACCACCTGGYCGCAGTGGACTTTCCCTAACCTCCAACTCGTTGTAGGAAATGGGGTTCAACCTTTCCAGCGTAACYGAAAAAGGTGCGCCGACGTTGCCAATGGGGTCCGTGAAAGACTAGCACATCTCAAATTTTCCTTCTACAGGCTCCTTTTAGCTGACGACTGAGGTCATMGTGGATTTGGAGGAGGGATCACTTATTGAATCTCTCTGAGGAATCATGCAAGAGGGATTGATTCTTTAATATTTGGAAGACCTATTTACCTCTTCATATTTACCTGGGCCCTCCCGTGAGGGAGTCAAGCCCAGTCTGACTCTAATACCATGTCAGTTTTTCTTCATATGAGATATGATGGATATATTATTACAATGATGAGTGTTCCATATATAGGGAACATATGGTGACCATCCATGAGAGGATGCATCCATTTAATAACAATAACTATTTMTTATTATTATTTACTTATTATATATGATATTTAATAATCAATAATTATATTATTAATTATTATTCTAAGAGAATGTCTTCTCGATATTGTTTAAACATCAACAAAAATATGACATMGGATTACACCAACAATCTCCATGGAAAAATACTCAACAAACTTGGAGTATTAATTTTGGTTCAAAATGGCCTCTATTCAAAATTGAATTCCTCATGCATTTATAGATTGCTCTTTCCTTACAAATGCATGCAAAGGTAAACACATATGTCTTTACAGATTCAAGCAAAGTTAAACAAACATGTCTTTACACATCTAATTAAAGTTAAACAATATGATTTGAATTTAAAACACTTAATCCACTAGGCAATAATTGGGCACCATTTTTAATGAGCTTGTTTAAATAAATTTTGAAGTTTAACTGATGTTTTAAATAAAATAATAATATAAAAGTTATAATTTTTCAATATTTTTATTCATTTTTATTTATTTAGATATTATTATGGGTTTATTTAAATTTTAAATATAAGAGATAAAATCCCTAAATGGGGTATCAGCAGGATCCGTGCATCCATGGGAGAAGACGACGCCTGCCACCTCTCCACATACCACATGGCTGACACATGCAACATCCCCCCTTGCTTTATTACCCTCGATGACTACTGACCCCCTTCATTGCTACGAGATCCTAACTAACTTCTCCAGCATGCCCTTCTCTAGATTTTCGTCCCGGCGATCGAGGAAGGACATTGGTCGTCACCTCTGTGCATGTGTGAACTCCATATCCAGTTTCCTTATTATGGTGATGCTCCTCGGCTGGACCATTATGCCTCCATCTTTTTGGTTTGCAACCCATTCACTTTGCAGGTCTCTTTGGTCTTTACCTCCCGCTGGTGGCTCGTCTGCTTATTCTC
>JASDQU010738611.1:62819-88410 GCA_032191745.1 Picea mariana | reverse complement strand
CTTCAATGACCAATAACAAAGGATTCTAGGTGAAACTCAAAATTTTCAAAACTTTATTTTCCTGCAAAAAAAAATATTTTAAATTAGAAATAAATCATGAGAGAACAATTAATTGTTAACTATAATTTACAAGTATTTATATGCCCTATATATAATTTCACAACATATAGTACATCCATTAACTATGTACATTAACCAATTAAATATAATGAAAATATTAACCAATTATATAAAAGGTAATGAAAATATTAACCAACTAAAGATATTCTAACTGAATATAAAGCACTGTTACCTCTTTTTGTTCACTTTGTTTATAAAAATACCTACTATTTAAAGAACATAAAACTTACCCATCCATTTTTGAAAAAAATAGCCACCACTGTTGCAACATAAAACTTATCCATCCATTTTTCAAAAAAATGGCCACCACTGTTGCAACTTTCGTAACCAATGAAAAAGGATTCCACATGAAACTCAAAATTTCCAAAACTTTACTTTTCGACATTTTTTTATATTTTTAATTAGAAATAAATTATGAGAGACTAGTTCATTGTTAACTATAATTTACAAGTATTTATATGCCTTATATATAATATGACAACATATACTACAACCATTAACTTTGTACATTAACCAATTAAAGATAATGAAAATATTAACCAATTAAATAAAATATAATGAAAATATTAACCAACTAAATATATTTTAATTGAATATGAAACATTATTACCTCTTTTTGTTCACTCTGTTTATAACAAAATTTCTCCAATTGCAAATTATAGATTAGACTTCATAAAAAATCAAACTTTCTCAAGCTACACATTAAATATTTACAAATACTCACTTCAAAAGATAAAGAATAATAATTTACCAACTCTCAAAGATCAAGAAGTCTTCTTGACTTCGTATCTTTCCATATCCCATATACTACATTCCAATTCACATTAGATAATTCATGCCCATTCAAATATATTCTCATTAGTTCATCTAGTGTATCCAACCCCAACTTTGATTTTCTAATATCCTTGATGATGTTTTGTTTAGAAAATCCTCTTTCACAATCTACTGTACTTGCAGGAATAGTGAGTATAGTTTGCCATAATTTCATCATATGAGGATATGTTATGTGCCATTGTTTTGTGTTACAAAATACCTTCCATGCTTCTTTAATTGAAAATACCTCACAAGATTGATTTAATATATCAACAAAAGGGTACAACTCTCTTTTACAAGCATTAATATCAAATAATGGAACATATTCAATATCCTTTGACATGGTATGCTACAAATGTTGTTTTTTTTTAAAGCCAACGCTTTGAATTTTTCTCACGTCTATGATGCTCTTCTAGATAATAACAAGGATTGAACAATTTGGCTGCATTAAAAATATGGAGATGTGGGAATCTTTCATTCAAAGAGTCTATGAGAGACTCAATATGATCCTTTGTGAGTTGTTGACAACTCTCTTGTGTGCCTTCAATGTGAGGTTTCATAGTCTGTTTTCTTACATCACTATAATCAATCTCTACAATTGGGATATAGATGTATTGTAGCTCATGTCTATCTGTAACTACCCCTTCAACTTTAATTTCTATATATCCATATTGAGAATCACTTAAATTTTTTGAAAGATAGGTTGTACCTTCTGCAAATGTTTCTTTTCTCCAAAACCATCTAGAAAATGTACTTATAGTTACTTCAAGAGCCAACTATTGTGAGAAAATCACCCACGCGGATAGGTGGAACTCCCCTCAACTGGTTTTACTTCAGTTGAGACAGTTATAAAAAATGGTACCTAACATTCCCATCATTATGTATTCTATATTCTTGTATGAGAGTCAGAGAGAGAGAAAAGAAAAATATTTTGTACCTTATTCCCGGAGTTTGTCCTCACTACTCCAACGTTTGGGCTCCAATCCAAAGGTCCCTCATGAAGATGATCTACAATACTTAAACAAGTTTTCTCATACTACTATCTAATGTCAGATAATAGAGACTCTACTTATAAAGACTTGAATTCAAGCAAACATACATGACAAGAAATGAATAACATAGTTTAGGGAAATAGGGCAATTTTCATTAATTAAGAAGCATGAAGATACAATCTCATAGATGCTACTGCTCCTTCAAACCTCCTCTTCAACCCTTGAATGCACATTCATGGATCTCTTTTCTCAAGAAAAAAAGTTTTTCTCTCTTGATATTCTCCTTGGATAGTTTCTCTTAAGATCAATAGTTTGACACTCAATCTAGTCCCCCCTTTTCACCATGAATGGCCCTGGTTATATAGGATTCAAGAGGTCCAACCAACATGTCTAAATGGAGATTATGGTTGAGGATTTGGTGGATTAGGTTAAGATTTTATTTATCCTCATGGTTATGGAACTTTCCCAACATAGGATGGAATGTGTTCGAACCATATCTCAATGAAAACAACCAAAACAACCCTAATCCTTTCTGAACCAACCACCCCAGATTTGTGGAAACCTCTCTAATTGTAAGGACGCTCCCTGAGAGTGGGAGACATGGAATCTTGGATGCCCCCTATAACTGAGAAAGAAGGGAGTATTCCCCCTATGCATGGGTAGGGGGGCGTCCTTGGTAAAAAAAAGGCCAAAAGGACAAGGTAAAAAGTGGGTTTTCGGGCTCCAAATGGTGGTTTTTCTCCTCCATCTTGAACAGGGATAATAAAATGTCATTTTACATGGTGTCAAGGTTGTAATACTTAGAAAAGCATGACATTTAGGTCATGAAACTTAGTAGGCATACCCCAATTACCCCAATTCATTTGTGACACTTACGACACTTAACAAAGTGAAATGTGACACTAAGACACTTGGCTAGGTGTGACAAAATGGTGTATAACAAATGACCCCCAAAGCATGAGGTTAGAAGAGAAAATGATGGTCGAAATGCTTTGCAAATTTTTTTCATCAAGGGATTGATGAAGGAAAAGCTGTTGGAAGCTACATGCAATCATTAATCAATATACATATATCATTCCGAGGTAGTCATACCCATGCTCGGACAAAATGGACTCAAAGCGTGGCTTCAGACCAATACACTATGGATCCATGAGAGTACTGACTAAGAATATGGCCACTAAACATACATTGTAGATCAATATTTCCATGACTCGATCATAATGTAGCCACGAGATTATACACAGTGGAGCTACAACATGACAAAACATAGCCAGATACCAATACAACATGGATCTATGTAACAATATACATTAGTACAATAATTGAACTTCATAATCTCCATTGCATCCTGGGATAGACACATATTTGAAGGAGGTGTCTAAAAATTTCCTAGGGTCTTCATCTAGATCTCAAACTAGTACGATTTTATCCATGCATATACATGTGCTGAATTCGAACATGGTTGAAACCATTTGATTACCAATCATTAATATATACCCTTAACAAGTGCGATGGAAATCACCAGTGATGAAAATGATTCCCAAGGTACCCCAATACGTTCTAGAGAATGTGAATAAATGAGATGAAGTCGAACATTCGAGGAATCATTTGATCATAGGTCAATAATGTAAACCTACTATCAAATGTGAGGAAACCTGTCATTGAGGCATGCAAGTTCCAAGGTACTAGCCGGTGTCTAAGTTTAATTCCTGGATAATGTGCTGAAGTCGACAAGAATAGACTCATTGAAGTAGTGCCATGATGTATCCCTCATCATAGACACGAAAAAAAATGAGAAATGATGTGGAATGATAGAGAAAATGTGGACATAATGACACAGGTATGAATACTGCAGAGTGGTTGTAAGGTTGATACTTCCCTTGAACATTGCACGGCATGAAAATTGACTTGGAAACATTTGACTCAATGAGGCAAGGATCTAAACATAATGTGATGATCACCATAGTGTGATGGTTCTCTTCGAAGGATTCGAAAGAGTATGACGATGCGTAGAGCGTGACGACAACCAAAGTTTCTTTTCGAATGAGTCGAAAGAGTATGACGACACATGGAATTTGAATGAATCAAAGACAAACTGATTACCCAATTGTATGAAATAAAGTAGATAAGTGCCATGTTCAAGGGCGACAAACAAATAGCATAATGTTTTAAAAAATTAAACCACTTCCCAAATTCCCCCCCCCCCCACCCAGATAGGCAAGTACCTCTTTGTTTTTCAATAAGCACGACGAGGATAACAAATGCTCATTTATAAGATCATCTTCGATGAGTCTCGTCTTCACATGTTTAATGAACTCGAAGAAGGAAGGGTTCAATCCTAGATGGGTCCTTCACTGTATAATTTTATGAGTCCAGAGAAGGTAAACTCGATGGCCTTTTCATATTTAGAGAGTCTGAAAAGATGTTAAAGAAGACCCAAGATGGAATTTTTCATAAGTTTAGTCTCCCAAGGCCAAAAAAGTATAAAATAATACTCAGGAGAACTCTCCTAACAAATATGGTTAGAGTGTTTATTTTTCGTAAATATTCTGATGAGAGCGAAAAAGAGATAAACTACTACTTAATGGACATGATTTTGAATTCACTTTAATGAGCATGAAAGACAACAAGATTGCTTGACAATATTTTCACGTTTAGGGAGTCTGAAAAGAGCTTAAAGGAGACTCCAAAGAGTTCCTTTTTTGTAGGGTTTTTACAAGTCCAAAAAAGAGATAAAAATGTACTTGATAACCTATTCTCATGTTTTAACGAGCATGAGAAAGAACAAAGACTAAGATCGGTAACTTGTTCTCATGTATTTACGAGCATGAGAAAGAACAAAGACTAAGCTCGAGATTGGTTTCATTTTTACACAAACTTGAAAACAAGGTAAAAAAAAATGCTTGGCTAGGTTTCATTTTTTTGCAAGATTAAAGCTAGAAAATAAACTATGCTTGAAACCAGTTTCATTGTTTAACAAGCTTAAAACTGAAAAACAACTATGCTCGTAAACCTCGCAATGCAATGTCTAAGGGTTTCAAGGGAGGATACCCATGGGTGGTTGGTAATTTTCCCCCAACTTGAGAAGCTAGCAGCTTAAGTCCAGCATGATAACCAGAGGTTGGAGACATGCCCTCCCAAGCTTTGTTTCATCCACTGAATCTTCTCCTATCACCAATTTCTGTACCAGAATAGACTCCTGGTGACTAATAGAAAAAAATTCACCAGAGAGGGAGGAAGAAAGAGGATCAACTAACCCAAGTGGATGAAATGAAGGTTTATATACAAGTTCTAATGAAAGAATCGACTTAATGAGAGAGGTGGTTGTTTCATTTTTTAACGATCTTGGCACAGGAAAAGAACTATGCTCATAAGGATCTATTTAATTTTAACGAGCTTGACATAGGAAAAGAATTATGCTCATGCCCTATGGGTTCGATTTACAAACATTTGTTTCATTTTTTAACGAGTTTGACATAGAAAATAGAATTATGCTCGTAACCTCTTCAGACAGATGGAGAAAATGTTGTGAGAACAACTGGGAAAACATCCATCTACCACTAAGAGAGTTGATACTTTTAAGAAGTCTACCCCCACAACTCGGAAGACAAAATACCCTTGTAGGGTTTGTAAGGGTGATCACCTTCTTTGTGATTTCCATGGAATTCCCAAGGTATTAGGAGTGTGGCCCTAAATTTCTCATCAACCCATGTCATCAGCCTATGGGCATCATGTCGATGAAAACCCATCAACTAGTGAAAATAAGGTTGGAGAAAAGAAAAGTAGAGTCATATTTCCTTGTAGGTTATGCGAAGGGAGTCACCTAACTCAATTGTTGGAAGACATGCCTATTTCTCATCCATAACTTCCAACCACTTACCATAAGCTCTCTCTCGACCTAAATTTGGTTGCTAAAGTGGTCGATCTGGTTTCCTCATTGGTCAATCCCAGTCTTCCTTCGAAGAGTGAAGTTAAAGTGGTTGATCCGGTTTCCTCATTGATCGATCCCACTCTTTCTTCAAAGAGTGAATTCAAAGTGGTAGATACGGTCCCATCATCAGTCGATCCCACTCTTCCCTTGAAGAGTGAAATCCAAGTGGTCGATCCGATCCCATCATCGGTCGATCCCACTCTCTCCTTAGGGAGTGATAGTCACCAAGTGATCTATCCGATCCCATCCTCGGTCGATCCCTGTCTCCCGTTAGAGAGTGAAGTCGATACTGCTCATGTTTTTCTTGTTAATACCTATTCTTCCGTACAAGGGGGAATTTCGCCTCCTACTGTTGAACCCCCTCCAAGTAGTGAGGCCATTTTTTTAGATTGGCATGGGATAACTGGACCTCGTCTTCCTTCCTACGTACCTTTCCAATTTATTGTTCAGGTTTGTGGTAGGGACCTTCCTCAGACTATTGTCAATAAAGGTGCTTCCAATAGTATATTATCCTTGACTTATTGACAAGCTTTAGGTTGTCCTAAGCTTGTGTCGGTCACCCAGAATCTATTATCTTTTAACAAGTGAATCACTGAACCTTTAGAGATCCTTCCACATTTTCCTGTTACTTTAGGAGGGAAAATCGTCTATATTAATGTTATGGTAGTTCATGACCCCTTGGATTTACTTTTCTCCTTGGGAGATATTATGTCTATGCCATGAAAGCTATCATGTCCACTCTCTTTTGAGTGATATCTTTCCCTCATAATGGAAAAAGTGTGATTATCGATCAACTTTCATTTGTTGGTCTAACTTTTACTGCCAGCCACCAGCCTTCCCTAAATGGTCCTTATGTGCAAGTGGTATCGCCCCCACCACAGGTTAATTATGTGGTGACATATCCTACGCTTTCAAGCACCGAAGAAAATGAGCCTCTCATTTCATGCTCATCTTATTTATATTTAGATATGGTAGTTGACATGTAATCTCTTCAATGGGGCTATTAGAGTCTAATCGCTTTAACCCTGTTGCGGCCCTCGATATGTATGTCTCCAACCTATGGTTATCAAGCTAGATTTAAGCTGCCAGCTTCTCAAGCTAGGGGCAAAGTACCAACCACCCATGCATATCCTCCCTCAAAACCTTTGGATATTATGCTGGGAAGTTCCGAGCATAGTTATTTTTTTAGTTTTAAGCTCATTAAACAATGAAACTAGTTCCAAGCATAGTTTATTTTCTAGTTTCAAGATTGCGAAAAAATGAAACCTACCTAAGCATAGTTTTACTTTGTTTTCAAGCTTGTGTAAAAATGAAAACAATCCCAAGCTTAGTGTTTGTTCTTTCTCATGCTCGTAAATACATGAGAATAGGTTACTGAGCTCAGTCTTTGTTCTTTCTCATGCTTGTAAATACATGAGAATAAGTTACCAAGCTCAGTCTTTGTTCTTTCTCGTGCTCGTAAATACATGAGAATAGGTTACCGAGTATACTTTTATCACTTTTTTCGGACTTGTAAAATATATATGAAAAATGAACTCTTTGGGGTCTCCATTAAGCTCTTTTCAGACTCCCTAAACATGAAAAGATTTCCTAGCGATCTTGTTGTCTTTCATGCTCGTTAAAGTGAATTAAAAAACACATCTGTTGAGTGGTAGTTTATCTCTTTTTTGGTCTCATTAGACTATTTACAAAATATGAACACCTTGACCATATTGGTTAGAAGAGTTCTCCTGAGTATTATTTTATACTTTTCGAGCTTGGGAGACTAAACTTACGAAAAATTCCATTTGGAGTCTTCTTTCTAAATATTTTGAGACTCTCTAAATATGAAAAGACCATCGATTTTACTCTCCTTGGACTCGTAAAATCCTACAGTGAAGGACCTATCTGGGACTGACCCCTTCCTTCTTTAGGGTAGTTAAACATGTGAAGATGAGACTCATCGAAGATGAGCTAAACAAGCATTTGTTATCCTCCTCGAGCTTGATAAAAAAAAATAGGTACTCGCCTATTTGGATGGTGGGGAAATTGGGAAGTGGGTCAAGTTTTGAACCATTATTGTTAGCTTTTTAGCTCGGGAGGTACTCCACATATGTGTCTTGTATGTGGAAGTAACCTTGTATCTACACTACTAGACACTTGACTTTGTAATGGGTTTTTATAAAGTTTTGATAAAGTGGTTCTTTTATGTAAGTGACTTTTTAATAAAGTGTACCTTCTAATATTAAAGGGATTTTATCTCATAAAGTGCACTTATGTTATAAAGTGAAAATGTACTTTAATATTTTAAGTGATTTATTTTGGAGGGAATGAATCATGGCCCTTGATCTTGTAAAGGAAGTGTTAGATCTTGGCCATTAGATCTAGGGTTGGAGAAGGTGAAGGGTCACTTTCAAATTATAAGATAATACCTAGGGTAGTGTGCAAGACACAAAGAGAAGAGTTTGAGAGAGATTTCTGAGAGAGTTTGAGAGAGGAAAGAGGGTAGCAAGGAGGGGGCACATTTCCAAAGAGATATTGGACACAAATCCCAAGAGAGTTTTCTGTGTGAGAGTGTTGTAACTTGCTTCTATTAGAGAGGTAGTGTTGTACAACATCGTACAATCCGTATAATAGGCTGGGATGGCATGTATTTCGAGGAAGCATTGCGACATGCAAATCAAGGCATATTTTCTAGTGTTTTTTTGTTGGTGAAGAGGATGTTTTCTATTGCTTTCCATACAGGTGCTATTTGGCATAGATTTTGAGGTGCTGAAAAAGAGCAGGGCCGTACAACATTACGAATTTTCTGGGCATGTTTTTCGAGGTAGAAAGTTGGGACTGTTGGGTGTTGTAAGTTATTTTTCTTGGCTGTAAATGTATTGCTTTTGCTGATATATCTTTCCCGAAGCTAATAAAATCTCTCTCTCTCTCTCTCACACACACATTAGGTTTCCCCACATTGGGGTTTTCCCTGACATTGCCTAAAATTTTGAGTATTTTTGGGTTGAATGGTTGTTTTTCATTGTGTTTATTCCACTGCAAAATTGCTTAGCAATGTGTATTTCTTCTTATGGTAATTTTTGAATGTGGGTTTAGACAATTAATAATTCATATAAGACAATTATCTCTAGGTTGCTAAGTGGATGACAACATATTTACTTGCTGCTTTTGTCATTTAATTTCTACATGGTATTAGAGCTTGGGCTCTGAGTGACAATGAGTAGTGTGATTTTTGGGCAATTTTGAAGGGGGAAATATGTTGTTGTTTTCCTTTGAATAATGATAGGGAATATGGATCCATGAATTATATTTGAGGATCGGTTGGATGGCATTTCCAACCATTTGCAGTGGAAGGTCCAGATGTTAGTTGTTCTCAAGGAGAACAATATTTGGAACTATGTCAGTTATGTTATTGTGGCTCCCATAACAAATCCTATTGCTTTGGATTTCCATGAGGTAAAGGAGGCCAAATATTAGAGGATCATTCTAGATGGTGTGAAGGACCCACTCCTTCCACATCTGTTTGAGAAGAAGACAACTTATGAAATGTGGGAAGCTTTGAAGGAATTATTTGAGGCTAATAATTCCAATCAGAAGATGGCCTTGAAAGATAATCTACATGAATCGAAGATGGATAAGGGTGAGGATGTTGCATCTTGTCTTACCTGACTATCCCAAGTTAAGGAAAAGTTAGCTGCAGTCGGTGAGATCATCTCAGAAGCCGAGTTGGGGAGGATAGACTTGAAAGTCTTCACAAAGGAATGGGATATCTTTATGAAGTGTGTTGTGGGTCGAGAAAATTTTCCAAATTGGAGAAGGTTGTTGGACAACTTCACTCAGGAGGAGATCCATATGGGCTCTCATAGCAGTGGGAATAAGAAATACAAAGCCGAGGAAAATGTTTCTCTTGCTTTAAAGAGCAAGAAGATAGGACATTTTGGGAGGGCTTGAGTAAAGTCAGATGTTATTGTTGTAACCATTTGGGGCACCTTGCTTCTCAACATCCTGAGGAGAAGAAGAAGAGGAAGGAAAAGGAGGGGCCCGAGACAACTACTACACCAACCATGGAGGAATTTTATTCCAAGTTTGATAAGGAATTTTCCTTGGTTACTCTAGTATCCAGTGTCGGTAGTGGAGGATTTGGGGGTGATATCATATTAATTGTTGACAATGGAGCCTCTTGTCACATGAAGAGAATATGGTGAGCATTCCTTATTATCACAAAGATAGGTCCTGACCTGCTAGTGGAGAGTGAATATGGTATGTCATGAGCTGTACGTGGAATTGGAAGGGTTAGATTTCGACTTGAGTATGGAGGATTCCTAGAGCTTGATGGAGTTCTCTTTATTCTAGGGTTGAGGGTTAACATGCTGTCAGTCTTAGCCTTGGAGGATGATGGATATTGTACAATTTTAAAGAGGGGATATGTATTTATCTACATGGAGGGAGTGGACCTGGTGGAACCACAGCTGATTGGTGATCAGGTGGACAGGTTGTACATGTTGCAAGAAAAACTTTTAGTATGATTCAACGTCTGATGAGGAGCAGGAGGCTCTTGAGACCGTGGAGGGCCCAAGGATTTAGTATTGCATTTCAAGAGAAGAGAGGGAGCCTCTTCTGAGCACCAAAATGAGGATCAACTGGCGTGATCAAACTGATGCTTAAGGTGGAGTGGATTCTCCTAGGAGATCAAGGTTCATAGTAGCTGTCATGAGGATGTCTTCTGGTTCGAGTTCTGTGCAGGTGTTGAGGATGGCTCTAGGTTTAGAGGGAGCTGTTACTGAGAAAAGTGAGATGGGACCAGATGATGGTGATGGCAACAAGTACATCCCTCACTAAGAGGGAGTGTTATATTTTTATCTCAGGAGGTACTTCACATGTGTATCTTGTATGCAAAAGTAACCTTGTACCTACACTACTAGACACTTGACTTCGTAATGGGTTTTTATAAAGTTGTGATAAAGTGGTTCTTTTATGTAAGTGAATTTTTAATAAAGTGTACCTTCTAATATTAAAG
The DNA here is from genome assembly GCA_032191745.1 of Picea mariana. Lineage (NCBI taxonomy): Eukaryota > Viridiplantae > Streptophyta > Pinopsida > Pinales > Pinaceae > Picea > Picea mariana. The sequence goes on along the minus strand of JASDQU010738611.1, from coordinate 77,555 downwards.
TGAATTTATCTCATAAAGTTCACTTACGTTATAAAGTGAAAAAGTAATTTAACATTTTAAGTGATTTATTTTGGAGGGAATGAATCATGGCCCTTAATCTTGTAAAGGCAATATTAGAACTTGGTCATTATATCTAGGGTTGGAGAAGGTGAAGGGTCACTTTCAGATTATAAGAGAATACCTAGGGTAGTGTGCAAGACACAAGGAGAAGAGTTTGAGAGAGCTTGAGAGAGGAAAGAGGGCAGCAAGGAGGGTTCATTTCCCAAGAGATATTGGGCACAAATCCCAAGAGAGTTTTCTGTGTGAGAGTGTTGTAACTTGCTGTTGTTAGAGAGGCTGTACTGTACTGATCCGTATAGTTTGTACAATAGGCTGGGAGGGCATGGATTTAGAGGTAGCATTGCTTCAAAAAAATCAAGGAGTATTTTCTAGTGTTTTCTATTGGTGAAGAGGAAATTTTCTATTGTTGTCCATACAACTACTATTTGGCACAGATTTTGAGGTGCTGAAAAAGGGCAGGGTTGTACAACAATACAGATTTTTTGGACACATTTTCCAAGTCAAAAAGTTGGGACTGTTGGGTTTTGTAAGTTATTTCTCTTGGCTGTAAATGTATTGCTGCTACTAATATATCTTTCCTGAAGCTAATAAAATCTCTCTCTCACATTAGGTTTACCCACATTGGAGTTTTCCCTGGCATTACCTAAATTTCTGAGTATTTCTTGGTTGAATGGTTTTTGTTCATTGTGTTTATTCCACTGCAAAATTGCTTAGAAATGTGTATTTCTTCTTATGGTAATTTCTCAATGTGGTTTTAGACATTCAGAGTTCATACAAGACAATTATCTCTAGGTTGCTAAGTGTATGACAAAATATTTCCTTGCTAATTTTGTCATTTAATTTCTATAATAATGGAAGTTGTTTAGTCACCCTTGAACATAACACCTATTTTCATCTTCTTACAGTTAGGTAATCCACTTGTCTCTGAGTCATATCAATTCTATGAGTCATTGTACTTCTTCAACCCATTCAAAGAGTGTCATCATACGTTTTCGTTCCAATCGAAAAGTCCTTATGGTCACACTATGTTTTGGTCCACGATCGTCACATTATGTTTGGATCCATGCCTTGAGTCAATGCTTTTGAGTCAATGTTGTTTTGGTTATGCTTCCAAGTCATTTGTCATTCCACACAATGTTCAAAGGAAATCTCATCCTTACAACCATTCTACAGTATCATCCATTTTCTTCCTTGTGTTAGTTCACACTCCTTTGATCTATCACCATCCTTGATTAGTTTTGCATCGATGATGGGGGATACATCATGGCCCTCCTTTGACAGGTATATTCCTATCGGCTCCAACTCATTATCCAAGAATTAGACATAGAAACCAGTCAGTGCCTTAGAACTTGCATGCCTCAATAACATGTTTCGTTGCATTTGACAACATGTTTACATTATTGACCTATGATCAAATGATTCCTTGTATGTTCGACTTCAACTCATTTATTCACATTCTCTGGAATGTACTGGGGTACCTTGGGAATCATTGTCATTATTGGTGATTTCCCTTGCACTTGTTAAAAATATACATTAATGACTGATAATCAAGTGGTTTCTACTTCATACATCAACACATGTATTCCTACTTCACACATCAACATCAACACATGGTAATCCTACTTCATACATCCCCTCTACGGATAGGTGGAACCCCCCTCAATTGGGTTTCCTTCAGTTGAGAGAGTTCTAACAAATGGTACCTAACATTCCCATCATTATGTATTCTATCTTCTTGTATGAGAGTTAGAGAGAGAGAAAGTGACAATATTTTTCACCTTATTCTTGGAGTTCGTCCTCGCTTCTCTAACGTTTGAGCTCCAATCCATAAATCCCTCGTGAAGATGATCTGCAATAATTAGACAATTTCTCTCCTACTACTATCTAATTTCAAATAATAAAGACTCTACTTATGAAGACTTGAATGCAAGCAAACATACATGACAAGAAATGAATAACATAGTTTAGGGAAATAGGCCAAGTTTCCTTAATTAAGAAGCATGAACATACAACCTCATAGATGTTGCTGCTTTCAATTTTGTTATCGGACAAATCGGTAAGGGAAGACACAAACAGATCTCCCTGGTTTCACCTCGAAACTAGAACAAAACAAGACCGAATATAAAACTTTCCCTAAGTTTTAATTATCAAGCATACTAACTAACAAGAGATAAATAACATGCCTTTTAAATGTTGTTGTCCTTGCTAGTTTCATCCTCGCTCCATTCCAAGGTTTATGGGATGTTGAACCTGTAAAAATACACAAGCCAACAAAGTGAAAGCAACACCGTATACTCAACAAAACCTATGTATGTGATCAAGGAGTCATACAATAAAATAAGACCAATTTTATGGGAAATGAATATGTCACTGTATTAAAGTGTTATAACCCTATAATTTATAGGATCATCTGGTGACTAGAAAATTATCACTATTGATGTATGTTATCTTGCCAATAATATTTCATTCATGCAAATTATTTTCAAAAGAAAAGAAAGAAAGAAAAGAAAAGAAAATAAAAAAAAAATGAGAAAAAGAATAAAAGAGGGCATAAAATAAAATGGATAAAAGCCCCATGAAATAACAATGACTTAAATCCATACAGTTTAATCATGGTTAAGTCTCTTTGAATTTATGTTGATAGGTCTAGTGAATAAGCCTGGCTAAACTGTTTAATCTTAACCAGGTAGTAGGTTAGTTAGTGAATAAATTTGATCAAACTGTTCAATCTTGATCAAATAGCCCCAGGGTAGAGTAATTCCTTAGCCCAATAGTCTAATATGGGCTAAATGAGTAGTTAGGCACAATAGGACATAGGTGAACTAGACTTTCCTTCAATAAAATCCATGATTTTTATGTTTGGGTTATGTTTCCTAACTCCATGGTGACCAAAGCAGGTGAAGCAATGCACAAAACCCACAAAAAACACTAAGCCTGAGTTTTTGTTGCACATATTAAATTGCACCCGGGGACTAAAGATTGCACAAAGATCTACGACTGAGTTATTGGTGCCTAGATCTATGGCTAAGATGAGATTTTGGACCCCCTCGACTGTTCTACCTTTAACGGTTTGGGGGGGGGTCCGGAATGGTGATTAACAAGTATGCATAGATCTACGGTTAGCCTGACAGCATGAATATGGACGGTCTACAACAAATTTCGGACCCCCCCCCGACCATTTTGCCTTTAACGGTGGGGGGGGGGGGTCCGATATGATGGATAAAGAGCACGCTTAGATCAACAACTGATCTAGTGACGCTCGGATCAATGATCAACATGAGATCCCAGACCCCCCCAAACTTCTTACTTTTAATGATGGGGGGGGGGTCCGGAATGAGGCAATTTTCTCGATGGAGCCCATCCCAACGTCTCATTGATCCACTGCGTTGGACCTCCCTCTGCTCCAAACCTCTTACTGTCCTTACAACTTACCGCCACCACCTGATGATGTCATATCTCAATATCCATCTTCGCTTGTATTATCCATCCACCTGTTATAGGTCATATCTCACTCTCTTATTCCCCAATAGTCACCCTCCACATCATACAGGTACATATGTCATAGGTCCTTCGCCTGTCTCCTCACACTTTAAACGACCCGTTGGCCATTTATTACAAGCCACATACCCATTTTTCTGCTGACCTATCCCCCGCACCCAACGGATACCCATTTACTCAATTTTAACCTGTTTTCCGTCATACACATTCTGCTCAGACTCCCTGCACACCAGAAAACTCAGTCTCCTCGCCTCTGCAACTATTTTCCTAGCCATATATATTACCTACTAACATTTGTTTTAGTGTGTAGATACCTATCGAAATCAATGGCGCCTAAATCTAAAAAATCAGAGGTTGAGGAAAATCCATTCCTCCCACCTCCTATCGACCTCGACCGGATCCCATTAGCTGACAAGGATTATTTGATCTCAGAAACCAAGTGTGAATTTGATCTCGCTGAACTGTAGTATTGGTTTAAAGACACCTTCATCGATCAAAGCGATGATATCGGGCTCTGGGAGTCCAATTTCCCTCTATACCTTTTTCCCCAAATCCACCATTTTCTAGAATTCGCCCTCAAATGTCAGGCACATTACCTCCTCGACCAAAGAGCTATAGTTTCATCATCCAATTTATTTTTTTCTCCATTACACCCGAAGCCATTGACCAAATGATGCAAATATCCAGAGACAAATCCCACTCTCTCCTCACCATTGAAGTTTTAATGGAAATATAGCAGAACCTGTCCTTTCCCCAAAGAGCACAAATTTTTGAGCTTTTCCTCCCATAATATGCTCAACTCCTGAAGAAAAACCCTCCTTACTATTCCTCCATATTTTTAGAAAAAGGAAACCAGATTATTTCATCGCTATGTTGTCTGCTCGGCTATTTCTCAGACGAATGGGTAGATGAACCTATTTTGGGTTTCCTATCCATTTTCTCTGCTGAATAAAAAGTCACCACTCAGTTCGATTACAGTGGTTTGTTGGCCGAAAACATGCACGAGCAGTTCAAATTCCCCATAGAGGGCATGTTTCGGTATTCTTCAATACTGGCCTCCATGTTCATGTTTTACCAACCATATAAATTCTCCTTCCTCATCTAGAAAATGGACCAGGATGGAAAATCACAAGCCATAACCTCTTGGACTTCACTGCTCAGAAGGAACTCCACATAGTTTAGTTTTAAACAATGTATTGAGTTGTTCTATCACCCAATGGTCAACATGCTTAGTGATAGATTAGAGCCAATGATAAATGAGGAGATCCAAAGAGTTTTACACCTTTTGGATCTCGCTAAAACTAGAGATTGGTTCTTGTATCAAAATCACACAGATATTAGAGTGTATGGGTGTGAGTTAGCTCCATACAAGTTTCCCAAGTACTTGTCTGTTCAAATATTTGCACCGGAATATATCTGCCAAATGATAAATTCAGATGATATTCATTTTTTATCTTTGAAAAAGAAACATCAGATGAGGATCAAGGGGAAAATAGGACCTTTTATCTGCAACAGTCGAGCTACTGGAGAAGAGGCAGACAAAGTATTAAAAGAGATGAAATTTAGTACCATTTTTACTTGGCACTATGATCCATGTGGGATCATTGCAAAGATGAGATCTAAGAACAAAATCTCACCTTATTCTCACATACTCAAACTAGAAATTGAGAAGTATGTGAACCAGACAGAGTGGGAAGAAAATACCTTGGAAGACACTGAATAACATAAAGCTTCTTCAGTTACTATCTCACAAACAACCATGCCACAGGTGCGAAAGGAAAAAATACCAAGGAAGGATGCTTCTCCTTCAATCACTGAAGTATTAGCAGAGGATTTTCAAGTATACAGTAAGAGGCCTAAAACAACTCACAACACTCACAGGTCTAGGGAGGAGGAGACTCGGTCTGCCAAAGTGGTCAAGCGAGAAAGTACACCACTTCCTTCAAGCGACTATCAGATGATAAGTACTTATTTTTCAAAGAAGCAGACTGATACAGCTGTGACCACCCAACCTCCATAGGGATCTGTAAAGCTTACCATTTTTCAGAAATACGATATGATAAAAAAAAAGAACCAGATGCTGACCAGCAGCACGCATGCTCAGTTCTGGAAGAAAACGTCTACATCGCAGCAAAAATTTCTATAAACATTTGATACAGAGAAATGAAGAATGCACATGGAATTTTTGCAAGCACAGGTACCCCATCCTAAGGAAATGTCGGACTATAAGAGGGAAACACTTGAATTTAACACCAGAGATGTACATCCAGCTGATCAGATGGATTTACACAGACAGACGAGAGAAATGGTTTTCTCAACTTTTGCAAATGCTTCTACCTCAGCTGCAAAACTATAGGTCTCTTTGAACAATGTTCAGACTCAGTTGAAGTTGGAGAAGATATCATCTTTTGCAAAAGATAACAGGATCAAATCTTTATAAGAATTGGTGCTCGAGATTGGATATGATCCCTCAAATGTGAAAGAACCGGAGGAACTACTCAAGAAAAAGAACGTTGATATTGCATCTCTAAGGAAGCAATTGAAATTTCGACCCGCAGAGGATGCACAAGACAAAGAGATCACTGAGGTAGAATATGAAAAAGAAGAATTGCTAAAACTAATTATGCAGGAGAAGGCCCAGATAAAGGAAATGGAAGCAGAATTGGAAAGACTGTTGAAGGAGAAAGAACAATCCACACCCATGGAAGTCATTCCACTGAGTGTTGTTCCTCTCACAGGATTCATCACAATAATGGTATCAACAACCACTGAAACTGAAATCCCATCAACAACCCCCCTGACATCTCTAGAAAAAACTGTAGAATTAGCAAAATCAATGGAAGAAATGACTCTGCAAGGAACAAAGATCAACATAGTGAAAAAGGAGGTTGAAAACCTCCAGGAGCTTAAGTCTTCCTACAAATATTTTCATTCTTTTGACTCTAGCAAGGTCAAATGTATAGGCCTGATTACAGACTTATGCATCACCTTGGATCAAATCCTAGCGAAAAGTATGGTGATGGATATTATAGTTGCAGATATTCCCCCGAAGTATGGTATGTTGATGTCAAGATCTTGGGGAGATAAGATGAAAGGAACCCTACAGTTAGATATTTCATACACCACCATTCCGGTTTTCGGACAACAAAGAAGACTATACAGAGAAATCTTAATGAAGTATATGGTAAGCAGTCAGGAAAAGCCACACAATTACCCACTATACTCTGCACACTCTAATCTGGATTCTTTCATCATGTACAATGATGGTGATTTGGAAGAACAAATTGCTCAGCTGGAAGATGATATACATGATTTGAAAGAAGATAAAGTGATCACTGAGGCAAGAGAGACTTAAATGGTTCAAAGTGAGGAACTCCCAGCAGATTTTTGGAGCATGGATTTCGATGGTGCTATGAGTAAAGAAGGATATGGAGCTGGAGTTTGGTTGAATAATCATAGATCAAGGTATTCTGAGAGTCATTCTTACAAACTAAATTTCGAATGCACTAACAATGTAGTTGACTACGAGGCTCTGATGCTTGACCTGAAACTACTAAAGAAAGTTGGTGCCAAACAGATCATGGTAAGGGGTGATTTTGAACCGATTATCAAGAAAATCAAAGGTGAGTATGCAACTAAACACCCTAGACTTAGGGATTATAGGAATGATGTTTTGGATGCTCTTCAATGTTTTACTGAAATCGACCTCCAGGTAATGCCCAGGGGATAGAACATAGTGGCGGATGGTCTGTCTACATAAGTAGCTACCTGCAAAATACCCTTTCGTCCCACTCGCCAATAAATAGTGGAGGTGAAGTGCAGACCAACTGTTCTAGACAACATCAGATACTGGCAGGTATTTGGGAATGACAATCAAATTGAAGACTTCTGACAGTGTAAGAATGAGTTCGAATGTACAAATATAGATTTAGAAAATGATGATGATGTAAATAAATCTGCTTCTGAAACTAGTAGTGTAAATAACGTAGATTCCACAGAGCTCAATGAAAGTAAAGTAGATGTAGATGAATTGAATGAAAATGAGATAGAGTCTGGTATTCTACAATTAAAAAATAATGTGTTACCTAGAGGTCTAGTTCCGCTAAAAGACTTGTTCGATTTTAACGATGTAGCCAAAAAACTGAAAATTGAAGCTAGTGGTAAAGAGGCCGAAGAATGTAACATAGGAATAGAAGAAAAACCCAAGATGATAGAAATTTCTAAATCTCTACCCCCTGAGCAAAAACACAAATACATAGAACTTTTTAAGGAATATGTGGATGATTTTTCTTGGGGTTATGAGGAATTAAAATCCTACGACACAAGTATCATACAACATTGGATTCCCATAAAACAAGAACACAAACCTTTCAGGTAGAAACTTAGGAGAATAAATACCAAGTTACTTCCCCTGATAGAGAAAGAATTCAAAAATATGTACGATGAAAAAATCATAGTCCCCTTGAGATTTTCCAAATGGGTCTCTAACCTAGTTCCTGCTAGGAAGAAAATTGGCGAGATCAGACTTTGCATAGATTTCAGAAATCTGAACAAATTCTCTCTTAAAGACAATTACCCTTTGCCCAAAATGGACCACACTTTACAAAAGGTGGTTGGGGCCAGTAGGATCTCCTTACTGGATGGTTTCTTGGGCTACAACCAAGTCCTTGTCCACCCAGAATATCAAGAGAATACAACATCCACTACACCTTGGGGAACCTTCATGTATGTGAAGATGCCCTTTGGTTTGATGAACGCTGGTGCCACTTTCCAAAGAGAAATGGATATTGCTTTTGTGGATGAACTTGGGAGATTCATAGTCATTTATCTGGATGATGTGTCTATCTACTCCAAGTCTGATGAGGAACACTTGCTACACCTCAGAGGTGTGTTTGAGAAGTGCAGGAAATTTGGGATTTCATTGAATCCTAAGAAAAGCCTTTTCGGGTTAGAGGAAGGAAAACTGCTAGGACACATAATCTCGAAAGACGGAATTAAAATATATACCACCAGGATAGAATCCATCCAGAAGGTGGAACACCCTAGGAACATCAAAGAAATATAATCATTCATTGGCAAAATAAATTTCCTTAGGAGGTTCATACCAAACCTGGTCGAACTTCTTAGGAACATCACTAATATGTTGAAAAAAGAGACAAAAATCAAATGGAGCACTGAATCCAAACAGTCATTTGAGTAGGTGAAACATGCACTCACCCAAGCCCCTGTTTTGATCAGCCCAGATTACACCAAAGAATTTTATCTTTTCTCTTTTGCATCTGAACACACCATAGCAGTTGGACTGTTGCAGAAAAACAATGAAGGGTACGAAGGACCCATAACATTTTTTAGAAAATCTTTGAGAGATGCTTCTTTGAACTATAACATAATGGAGAAGCAATATTTCGCTCTGGTGAAAGCCATGAAGGTCTTCAGGGTCTATATTCTTCATTCTCACACGACTCCATATGTTCCAAACACAGTGGTTAAGGATATCTTGACCTAGGATAATCCATATGGTAGAAGAGGAAAATGGATTACGGTTATTTTGGAATACGACATTGAAATAAAACCTACTAAACTGATCAAAGGACAGGGTTTGGCCAAACTAATGGTCGAGTCTAATTTTCATGCTCTAGATATTAACTTTTTGGCTGCAGTTGATGGACCAGAAGAGCACGCGACTCCAAATGTAAAAGAGGTATTCTTAAACTCCCCTTGGTATGCAGACTTCATTTTTGTACTCCAAAATTTACAAGCTCCTCCTGGTTTGACTAAGACCAAAGCCATATTTATTAAATTGAAAGCATTGAAATTTTTTATTCTAGAAGGTAATCTCTATTGGAAATACCTTGGTGGTATCTTGCTTAATTGCCTGTTAAAAGACGAAGCTGACAAAGTTATTCAAGATTTTCATGCAGGAGACTGTGGTGGGTACCTGAGCTGGAAGACCACAGCTAACAATATTTTGAGAGCTGGTTTTAACTAGCCTACTTTGTTTGCTGATGTCCACCAGAAGGTTACTTCTTGCCACAAGTGCCAGAGTTTTGAAGGTAAAAGGAAGCTTTTCCCACTCCCTATGGAACCTATCTCTGTTGAAGCTCCTTTCCAACAATGGGGTTTAGACTTCATTGGTGAAATACATCCGTCCTCCTCGGGCCAACACAAGTGGATCCTCACGGCCACAGACTACTTCACCAAGTGGATCGAGGCTGTGCCATGCAGACAAGCTACTAACTCTGTTATCATCAAGTTTTTAGAAAATAACATCTTGTCTCGTTTTGGATGCCCCAGAAAAATTATAGCTGACAATGCAGTGGATTTCAGATCCAAAAGGCTCATAGATTTTTGTAGTCAATATCACATTACTCTGGGACACTCAACAACTTATTATCTGCAAGGAAATGGGCTAGCTGAGTCTTCAAACAAAAGTATGGTGAACATTCTCAGAAAAACACTGCAAGAAAATAAGAAATAATGGCATAATAAGTTGGTTTTTTCACTCTGGGCCGACAAAATAAGCACCAAAAGAGCAATTGGTATGTCTCCATACCAATTGGTATATGGCACTGAAGCAGTTTTTCCCCTTTCATTAGGAGTCCCTGTCATGAAACTATTGCAGGAAGCGCAAGTAGAACCAAATGATGTTCAACAGAGGATAAATCAAATGATTAATTTAATGCAATCCAGAGAAGAGGTATACAACAAGACTCAGGTCATCCAAGAGAACATCAAAAAGACTTTTGACAGAAGGACTAAAGAAGATGATTTTGAGTTAGGCGACTTGGTTCTCAAATGGGATTCTAGAAATGAGGATAAGGGTAAGCACAAATTTTTTTATAGCTTATGGAAAGGACCTTACACCATTTAGGCTTTTAGAGGAAATAATGCATTTTTTCTCAAAAACAGTGATGGAACAGACCTGCCAGGTGGACCGGTTAATGGCAGGATGTTGAAGCATTACTTTCCTCCCCAATAGAGATCTCATGAATCCATTTTTCATTGTACATACCATTTCACTTTTCATTCAGGTTTTGTGTGGGTGACACTGATCAGATGGTTGAAGCCCGTAATGAAGGCCCTAAGCCACTGATCAATGCCACCAAGTTTCCAAAAATAAAAACAAAAAAGCAAATGGAGGAAAACCTTTGCAGACATCAGAAAGCAGGTTCTTGGCACTTCACAAGGAGAGTACCATTGATCTAGGTGGATATTGGTGGCCACCCACCTTTTCCGACTGGCTCAAAACATTTTTTTGGAAATTTTGGTAATTTACTATTTTTAGCAGGTTTTAACTTATGGGGCCATTTTGAGGGCCTAAATGAAGGTTTTTCAATATATAGGTTCTCAATGATAGTTGAAGTCATGATTAATCCCCCGAAATGAATCTCCTTGACGATACCTTTCCAACGAGCTATCATATGCCTAAAACGAAGATCGTATGCAAAAGTTACAACCCCGAGAAGTTGATGTACTAACTTACCCAAACGAGGCCCCATGAATTTTGATGCTTCATCTCCTAGGGTTAGGTTTTTGGATGTATAGGGTTTTTGGCATTCCTGTTTATTGTAAAAATGCCTTTGGAGCCTCACTGTAATCATCTTCTTGCAAATGCGAGTAGCCGTCACATCTCTTCTCAGAGATAAGCTGCCACCATTCTAGCGAGTCTTTCACTATGTATTTTTAAAGTCTCTGTACATTTCTTTCATTAATAGAAATCGTGTATTACTGTATATCTATGTTTATGGTTGCATCTCTGATACATTTCTGTTATATTATTGAATATCTGTGATATCTCTGTGCATTTCTTTATTATATCTCCGATCTCATTTCGTGCCGAAAATAATCCGGATCAATGGTATCAGAGCAAGCTGCTCTTAATCATTTTTTCAGTGCATGTCCTTGATGAGGTCCGAGTATATAAATTTGGGTCTCGATCTTTTCTCTCTTGAATAAAATCGATCTCGCACACCCAAGAAACCCTCAATGGTGGAAGAAAATAAAAACGATGGAGCAATCGATCCTATCAATCTGTTGCTTGAGCAAGCTCTCACGCGACAAAGGGACGAAATGATGGAGAATTTTTCCCACATCCTTAAATGCCTACCGATAGCATCAGGTGCATATTCATCAAGCGACCACTTTGAATCCGCCTCGCCTTTCAAGGTACAAGTTAATTTTGATATTCCTGTATTTGAAGGATAGATAGATGCAGAAGCTCTAGAAAAATGGTTAACTCTGCTAGAAGGTTATTTCTCTGTTCACAATTTTTCCGACAAAGAAAAGATCACCTTCGCACTCCTTAAAGATCTCCCTCGTATCAAACAATGGTGGGAAAATTACTGGGATCAAAGTTCCACAGAGGAGACTAGAATATATGGGGCCAATCCCACTTGGTATTTTTTTTGTGGATGTGGTAAAGGAACAATATTATCCTGTTGGCAACTATGAGGACTAGTACATGAGATGGACCACACTGCGGCAAGAGAGGGGCCAAGCAGTTCCGGATTTCACCAATACCTTCCATACCTTGCGCACCAAGCTGGGTATCAAAGACTTTGAGCAACATTTGGTTCTAAAATACTATGGGGCTCTACACAGATACATCCAGACTGAAATGGATTTTTTGGACATCTCATCACTCGGTGCTGCTTATCGATATGATGTTAAAATTGAGCAAAAATTTAAGTACCAGAATAAACGAGAATTCGGGCCTACAAATCCGCAACAACCAAAGTACGACAAAGACGGCCCTAACAAGAAGTCTTCCGAAAACTAGTCCAAGACATAGGAAAAGAATGGTCACGGGAAGACAAAGAAGGACACCAAAAAATGGTGTGATTTCGAAAAAATGCCTTGGCACAACACTGATGAATGTCGCTCAAAACAGTCATTGGTGGTCGATATCAAAGACAAAGAGCCGAACCCTGATTCAGAATCTGATTATGAAAATACTGGTAAAGGACAGATCATTGACGTAGACCCCACTACTATTGTTGTGATAACAACAATTCAACTAGAAGAACCAACAGATCCTAAAGAGGGGGAGAACCTTTTTCATTCAGAGATGTGGGTGAAGGGGACCTCGCTGCATTTTATTGTTGATAGTGGAAGCCAGAAAAACCTCATCTCAGCAAAGTTTGTCAAACAATTGAGATTGTCGACAACACCACACCCACAACCATACAACATCGGGTGGCTTCGGCAAGGACGAGATCTCTGTGTCAGCCAACAATGTCGATTGTCATACAACATCCAACCCTTCAAGGATGAGGTATTATGTGATGTTGCCCCACTGGATGTCTATGATGTTCTCTTGGGCCAACCATATATGTGGAGACACCATGTTGTTTATGAGTCTCGACCTCGTAGTGTCATTGTTACTTTGGGGGGTCATCTCTACAGAATACATTGTAATGAGTATCGACCTCGTAGTGTCACAAGGTAGTATCTCATACTACAAAATTCAGCTTCTTCACAATCTGTTCAAAAGGGGAACAAAAAGACATTGTAACCATTACAACCTCGCCCCCTGCACCTTCTATCCAACATAAGCAGGTCGACAAGGTTGCAACAAAGAACAAAGATTCCTTCTTCACACCTTACTCTCATGTAGCTCGACTTTTTGAACAACCTCATCTTCAACATGTTCATGACAAACTTCCACAAACTAAGCAACGTGACATCTCCAACAATACAAACAGCTCACCAAGATGCAGATCCAACAAATGCTTTTTCCTCTCCCTTGGGAACTCAACACAATGGATACCATTTCTTCCTAATGAGGGAGGATTAATCTAGGTGGATATCGGTGGCCACCCACCTTTTTCAACTGGCTCAAAACAGTTTTCTGGCAATTTTGACAATTTACTATTTTTAGCAGGTTTTAACTTCTGGGGCCATTTTGAGGGCCTAAATGAAGGTTTTTCTATATTGAGGTTCTCAATGATAGACAAAGGCATGATTGAGCCCCCAAAATGAATCTCCTCGATGATACCTTTCCAACGAGCTATCATACGCCTAAAACGGAGATCGTATGCAAAAGTTACGACCCCAAGAAGTTGATGTACTAACTTACCCAAACGGGGCCCACATGACTTGTGACACGTCATCTCATAGGGTTAGGTTTTTGGATGTCTATGGTTTTTGGCATTCTTTTTTATTGTAAAAAGGCCTTCGGAGCCTCATTGTAATCATCTTCTTGCGAATGCGAGTAGCCATCACATCTCTTCTCAGAGATAAGCTGCCACCATTCTAGGGAGTCATTCACTCTGTATTTTTACAGTCTCTATATATTTCTTTCATTAATACAAATCATGTATTACTGAATATATGTGTTTATGGTTGCATCTCTGATACATTTCTATTATATTATTGAATATATGTGATATCTCCGAGCATTTATTTATTATATCTCCGATCTCATTTCATGCCAAAAATAATCCGGATCAACCATCCCCAGGTGGAGCCGCTATTATAACCCTATAATTTATAGGATCATCTGGTGACTAGAAAATTTTCACTATTGATGTATGTTATCTTGCCAATAATATTTCATTCATGCAAATTATTTTCAAAAGAAAAGAAAGAAAGAAAAGAAAAGAAAACAAATGAGAAAAAGAATAAAAGAGGGCATAAAAGAAAATGGATAAAAACCCCATGAAATAACAATGAATTAAATCCATACAGTTTAATCACGGTTAAGTCTCTTTGAATTTATGTTGATAGGTCTAGTGAATAAGCTTGGCTAAACTATTTAATCTCAACCAGGTAGTAGGTTAGTTAGTGAATAAATTTGATCAAATTGTTCAATCTTGATCAAATAGCCCCAGGGTAGAGTAATTCCTTGGCCCAACAGTCTAATCTGGGCTAAATGAGAAGTTAGTCATGATAGGACATAGGTTAGCCAGTCTTTCCTTCAATAAATATGCTTGATCTTCAATAAAATCCATGATTTTGATGTTTGGGTTATGCTTCCTAACTCCATGGTGACCAAAGCAGGTGAAGCAGCGCACAAAACCCACAAAAAACACTAAGCCCGAGTTTTTTCTACGCATATTAAATCGTGCTTGGGTACTAAAGATTGCACAAATATTTACGACTGAGTTATTAGTGCCTAGATCTACGACTAAGATGATATTTCAGACCCCCTGACCGTTCTACCTTTAACGGTGGGTG